>JAJKFL010000006.1:25083281-25355377 GCA_021186555.1 Reticulitermes speratus
GATTCACACATTGTTATCTCTGTTCGTCGGAGCGCATACCCGTTAATACCCCGAAGACGGAATCCGTGCCTTCAACGTTACTGTGCTAGTTCGTGCACCTCGACTTCTCACCCACTCCGCCTGCCGTAATTATATTTAACGGCGTCCTTCCCTGTGGTAGGAACCTCGACGTTGAGGACAGGTAAAATTCGGGTTAACAGCGGTGGGTCTCCAGCGTGGGCTGATTGCGGGCGGAGGCAGAGCTTCGTTTAATAAATCAAGAAACCATTTCTTTTTTAGGTTGGAATGTCGGTTTTCGCCTGTTTTACTCAGCAGATGTGGGACCTGTTGAGAAGACGTCTGGAATGTAATTACAGTGTGACCGGCCAATTCGTGACATCCTAAGATATTTCATGGCTGTAATTTATTAAATAATCACGAACTGTTCTTGTCACAGTTTGTTCGTTGTCACGCTCACATCTACACAACTATGTAACCTTCATAATGTAGTTAACTGTTTTTTTCAATGGCTCGACAGCCTAGGCCGCCTAATTTTTTCGAGGCTTCATGATCACAATTTTTAGACACACCACACTCGGTAGGACTCCTCTGGACGAAGGACCAGCTTGTCGCAGAGACCTCTACCTGACAACACACAACACTCACAAGAGACAGACATCCATGCCCCCGGCGGGATTCGAACCCACAATCCCAGTAAGTGAGCGGCCGCAGACCCACGCCTTAGACCGCGCGGCCACTGGGATCGGCAATGTAGTTAACGTTTGTCTAAATTAGTCTGTCCCAGTTGGTGGTTTGCGGACCGCTGCAGGTCGGCAAATTCTAAACTTTGTAATATTTTACAGCTGTATATTTCTGTACATGCTCTGGCTACGAAATAGTTTATGTTGAACGTTGCTGTTATTTTATCCTGTCTTACTTTGCGGCGGTTGAGGATGATAGTCCTGAGGTCTTCGCTCTTCTGGAATGTTGCGCGGCCGTGGCTTATAGTTTGTTACCAACGCCGCGCAACATTCCGGTAGAGAGAAGATCTCAACTACACCGTGGCGGAAGCCTAAAATCTCGCAATGGTAGGCGTAATACACAGGACGATTGGAAAGTAAATAAGCCGTACTTGAATATGATTGACGACAATTTCGTGTTGCCCATTGATATATCAGGATGGAGCACCGCCACATCTTACGCTTCCTTTTCGTGCGTGCGTTGATCGACAACCATTTTCCTCGTCGGTGGATTGGGCGTTGTGGACGAACAGAATGGCCTTCGCGAAAGGCAGGTCCTACTCCAATTACTGTTTGTGTGGTGGGATCAAACGGGAAGTATGCCGATCATAACCAAGAACACTTGATTAACTGGAATAACTAATTCGAGATATTTTTGCCGCTGTTCCTCTTGACCTCTTAAGGAAACGTGTTGAGTCTTTGTCTTTCAGATTCCAGCAGTGTGTTCCATCATGCTGTGCTTGTGTTGGAATTTTACACCAAATTGCAGTGTATGGGCTTTAAGATGATGCAAGATTTGTAGTAATACAGCATTTCGTTTAAGAGGCTCAGCCATTTAATTTTGTGTATTAACAACGCTCCTGCAGTCGAAAAGATGACAGTCACGACAAGAAGATCGTGTACGTAGAATGTGTGAAGACGTCACGGAAATAGGCCAATGGATCTACAGGAAACAAAGTAACGGGAAAGACCAAGCGGACAGGGCATGAAAGATTATTTGTCGATGTGGTAACATATTTAACGACCAAGCAGGTTGGCGCAATCGTAATTCGTTAGACAGGTATTAGGGAAGTGCCGCCGGCTGTCACTATTTTTTGTTCTCGCTCCAGGAAAATGTCTGGGTAGTGCCTTCATTAGGACACATCTGATTCCTTTTAAATCGTATCCAGTTTATCAGTACCTATGACCCGACGGTGCCGATCCCAGTGGCCGCGCGGTCTAAGGCGTGGGTCTACGGCCGCTCGCTTACAGGGATTGTGGGTTCGAATCCCGCCTGGGGCATGGATGTCTGTCTGTTGTGATTGTTGTGTGTTGTCAGGTAGAGGTCTCTGCGACGAGCTGGTCCCTCGTCCAGAGGAGTCCTACCGAGTGTGGTGTGTCTAAAAAAGTGTGTGATCGTGAAGCCTCGAAAAATGAGGCGGCCTAGGCCCCCAAGGGGCTGTCGAGCCATTGAAAAAAAATGATCCGAAGGTATATACTCCGCGAACGTTGTCCAGTATGGCAACCCAGCCAACTAATCAACATTCTGGCGACACCTAGCAAGTATGATGCATTGTATATAGTCTCTTGGTGTATGTGTGTCATTGTTTCTTGTGTTTCAGTATGTATTTATGATGTTAAAGTTTCAAATAAAAAACTGCAAGTGTTCGTAAGGTATGAGTGTTTTATGCCGTGGAAGGACAATTCGTATCGTGCGCCTGTTCGTCATTGTGACGCAACCGCCATAAACAAAACGTTAATGACGCGCTAATATCATAAGAAAACTGCCGAGCATCTGGAGGTGCGTTTGCAGCCGGACGCCGAATGACTATTGGTAATAAAGACGCGCCGCAAAACTTGAACACAGCCTCCATAAACAAGAGAGAGGCGCCGAATGCGGTCTTTCATAACGTGTTAAATATCCAGTGTCTCCGGTAAAATAACTTGCATCTCGAATTACATTTCTCAGTAAATAATGTTTTCACATTCATGAAATAAGTTCGCGTAACTTCGTTACGGATGCGACTTGCTGCAGGCTGGACTGCGGAATTCGATCCCGGAATCGGAATTCTTTTCCTCGCTGCCACGCCCAGACTGGTTCTGGAATCCACCAAGCTTACTACCCTCTTGGCTTGTACCATTACTGTCGTTGTACATAAAAAACGCCGATAATTGAGTTTTAAATACGCAATTGTGTGTAAGGAAGCACAAAATTATAAGCAAACTTTCGTCTATAAGTTTTGAGTTTTTAACAACGGTGAAGATTTATATTGTTGTCTGGGCTATGACACCGTGTAGACTGATTGGTGGGTACCGACGTTTCGGAAGAATATTATACATTCACTTCAGCCCAGAAGACGTAGGCAGTGACAGTACGGTGTCATACCTCGGAAGACCACAGTATAGTAAGCCTCAGCAAACCGTTAGCAGGTGAGTCGGGTGACTCACGTAAGTTCAGTGAACAGGCAAAATGACCAACTTCCTCACCAACTGCCATTCCCGTCATTAGCTTCAAAGTGAAATACAAAATAAACCCAAACAAGGAAGCCTTTCTTCGGTGTAATTACCACTTAAAATTCAGCTTATACAAAAGGCAGTATGGATGTGATGTAAATTTCCCAGTACGTGTGTGCGAATAATATCCATTGCAAACTACGAGCAAGTTATAGCGGTAATGCTGTACACTTGTATCAGATAGGTAGTCAGTTCGGATTTGGTTCAGGCTAGTGACAGTTTTTTTGTTTTATTCTTCACTGCCCTTATGCGAATGTAAAAATACCACTTGAAAATTTATTTATTTATTTCATGTACTTCATGCAAGCGAAGACCAACAAGATGTGCTTGCTGTGCCTGAATCCCGCAAATTCTGTACGAAACCATGTAGAGCGCAGTTGTGCTGATTGGTCTGGGTGCTTATGAATAACGTGTTTGTGCGATTTATTTGGTTTACAAAAGAATTTGACTTGTATATTATTATTATTATTATTATTATTATTATTATTATTATTATTTACCTCACCAACATTTTCTCGCGTTTCTCACAATTACTGTACGTCCTGCCACCTTTTGGTGGAAAATGGAAACATACATGTCACTTTGTACAGAATCTGCATTAGTTGACAGAAGTTTATTAGGAAAATGTAATATGAAGAATTATCTTAATGCATCATTTGTTGATGGTTTCGATATCTCAGTTATTTTGTGCAGGTGTCTTTCGACATCCCATGACGTCATTTTTCCTGACAAGGCCATTAATCATATACGTCCAGTGTAATGAAACAGCAGAAGAGTTGTGTAAAAAGTAAAGGCATTTCCTACGTATTGTAACTTGGGAGATCTTTTATCAGCCTAACGTGTTCAACTGTAAACTGTCGGTTCCTCTTTATTTTAATCTGATCGAAACTTAAAGCGTTTCCCCAGTTTTTGCAGTTGTGCAACTTGATGCAGGAAAACTGATGCAGGGGAACTGATGTATACACCTCACCTCATTTCATTTCCAAGGACTAGAATTAAATGGCCTACGTGTGTATCGGGTACTTTATTATGGGGATGAAAATATTCGGTGAGAATACCAACACCATAAAGAATAGTGCTGCAATTACGTCAGGACGATTAACCCTGTAAGGACTAAACGTAATGTGTTTTATTTAAAGACCCGGTTCGTACCGCGCAGTAAACACTCTACGTCTCAGTTACAAAAACCGATCAGTTAATGCTGTATAGGGAAATTATCATTGTTCTGAGATCCATAAAACACACATAAAGACACTGTGTGGGCAGATGGCAGAATTTTTGGGTGTTTAAAGTGATGGTACATAGGGTAACCACTAGGCTTTGAAAGGTTAAAGAAACTCGTGTATAGAGAGTGTTCTGTTACAAGCCATATGGGGGAGGGGTGGAGGTATAGAGCCATTCATTCGTAGCCTTGGCACTAGACTGAGGTAACTGGTCAGCTTCAGGAAACTGATGTTTTACCGTCTGGGAAAGAGACCCCAGTACGCATTAAACAGGAGGCTCTGTGGGCCCCAGACCTGGTCTGGACGCTTTGGAAAAGAGAATTTTTTCTCCATGCCGGGAATTGTCCCACGCTTCCTCGGTTGTCCAGCCCGTAGCCCAGTGACTAGGCCTATACCGACTACACTGTTAAGAGAATTTTTTTACTTAGCGACGATGTCAGTTGCTAAGATTGTACGTACAGTGTCGAATGTGATATGGAATATGGTTATGGAGCATTGGTGGAATGATACTGAGAGGAAAACCGAAGTACTCCGAGAAGAACCTGTCCCGGTGTTACTTTGTCCACCACAAATCCAACATGAACCTGCGTGTGATCTTGGTCTATAAGTAAGTAGTACATGCCTAACTTGTACTAAATACGTGTATGAGATGCCACGATTTCACAATCTGCTGCGTCATAAACTGTACGTAAAAGAACTATTTTGAAGTGTAATAAACAGCAATACAAAAGAATTCCGACAAGTTGTTTGTATGTTGTGAAACGTGATCTTTACTTCGGGGAAAGAATGTAAAATATAAGTGACTGAAAACTGTGTTGAAGAATATACTTCTAAGAGGGATTAAATACGTCGTAAGTAGGCAACGTAGAATGCTACAATCCAGCCGGTTTTATTATTATTATTATTATTATTATTATTATTGGCAATACTAAAAGCAATAGTAGTCGCAGTTTTGGTGGTCGTAGTAGTAGTAGTAGTATTAGTAGTAGTAGTAGTAGTAGTAGTAGAAGTAGTAGAAGTAGTAGAAGTAGAGAAGCCTCTTGTGAGAATATTTGGACATAAAAACGAGAGTTTAACAGGAGGTTGGAGCAAGTTGCATAATAAGGAGCATAAGCCGTATTCATTACCTCCAATTATTATTAGGAATATAGAACTGTCATTTGGCGAGACACGTAGCACGCGGAGGGAGGAACTGAGAACTACGTATAACACTGTGGTGGAAAAATTTCCATGGAAAACGTTAAAATGTATTTCAAGAGGGTGTCAGTGTGGGACTGGATTGAGCTGGCACACAGAAGGGACCATTGTTGGTTTTTTTAACCTTGGGGTTCCATAAAAGCAGGGAATTTTTGACCGGTGCCTATCGCCTTTTCATTGAATACTGTGCGCACAGAATTATGACTGACGACGACGACGATGGCAATCGTACAGAAGAAATAGAACGCATGTGTCAACAGAATTAAGTTTATGTGCGTGCGTGTAGATTTCTAATATTTATATCATTGTAATCACCCAATAAATCTCCATCATGGCATCAAACATCTAGAACTACCAAAGAACAGTACATTCAGCTTAAAAGTCAGTGATGCAGGACACTCATACCTCAGTCTGCAGATTTTAGAGTGACAGTTCTCATTAGTCCTGCATGAAACAACGTTTCCTTACTGTGTACTTGCACATTTGTAAATATCTGTTGTTAGTACATTCGGTGTCTAGTCAGTCAAACCCATCTGTAATAGAGAGAGAATGAATGAACGAACGATAATTAGTCAACGGTGGTTGTGGTACGTTATGGTAGGCAACCAGTTTTAGTGAGATGTATTTTATATTGCGAATAGCTCGAATAGCTGTGTTTTAAAACGACGCTTGTGACACGTATTGTATTCGTTTATAACATCCTGGAACTTCGATATACCGCAAAGACTTCCCGTTACCTGTATGTTTGTGGCTGAACCTGCAGAGAAGGGCCGGGCGAGGTTATCTCGTAGCCTGCAGGTAGGTCGAAAGGTAGAGGGGAATCTAACTGTTGCCCGGTGTTGTACACACTGAACTGTTTCTACGCTTTGGTGACATTTTAAAATTTCATCGTCATTTGGCATGTAAATTTCGACTTTTTTTTACTACAGAGCCGTAGACGGGCAGTATTGATGGCAAGCATGGAATTCTTGATCTAGGCAGCTAACCAAACTGCTAAACAACCAGCCAAGCCATTTTCTCAATCAACCTGTCGGCACATCCAAATATATTTCAGTATTTCACGGCATATCATTAACGTATTATTTTCAAGTTTTCACACCAGTCGGGTTGATAGGCGTACAGAGTCCTTGTTTTTACTGACAACTATCTTTTCTCACTTGTTAGGCGTACAGAATCCTTGTTTTTACTGACAACTATCTTTTGTCACTTGATAGGCGTACAGAGTCCTTGGTTTTGCTGACAACTATCTTTTGTCACTTGATAGGCGTACAGAGTCCTTGTTTTTACTGACAACTATCTTTTGTCACTTGATAGGCGTACAGAGTCCTTGTTTTTACTGAACAACTATCTTTTGTCGCTTGATAGGCGTAGAGAGTCCTTGGTTTTACTGACAACTATCTTTTGTCACTTCTGCCGCTACTCCGCTGCGCGTGTTGGCGGTCGGATGAGTTGGATACGTTAATACGAAAAATGGGGCGGCAGAAAGTGGCCACCGATAGTTGTCAAATAAAATAATGACCCTCTATTATAGATTGAAAGAACTTAATGCAGATAGTGGCGTAATTTTGCACCAGATGTCACGAAAATTCGTCCTTTGATTTGGACGTTATTAGGGAAACACACGGAAATGCAGATGCAATGTCTGCCTGAATAAGGAAAGTAATCTAAAAATAGGAATGAGTGCTGAGGTTTGTATGGGTTGGTACGAAAGTACCAGACGCCATCTTGCCGGATATCACCATTGGTGCACGTGGACGTGATTAGTTGTTAGTCATTATTCAGTGTAGCTTTAATATATTAGCTGAACGTAGAGCCGGGATAGCGCAGTCTGTATAGTAACTAGGCTACGGCCTGGACGTCTAAGGAATCTTTATTCGATTCCCGGCAGAACCGGTAGTTCTATCTCGCCCCCAAAGGGCCCAGACCGGCTCTGGGGCCCACCCCGCCTCCTGTTCAATGGGGTACGGGGCCGTGAAACTGACCACACTCACTTCCATCGAGTTCCGAATTTTAGAATGACCTCTATTCAGTGCCGACGAGACGAGACGGGGGGGGGGGGGGGGGGGAGCTGGTACAAGTTACCGGCGGTCCGGAAGGGGGGCCGGGGCCCGACTGTGTTGCATATGTTTTTGTATATTTCGGTAGTATCATTATTTGTCAACTACAAATTAACCCTTTCAGACCAAGCCCAAGTTACTCTGCAACTGAGAGTCAGTCTTTGCGATTTAGTGTAAATATATTTAGCTGGTCCGCCCTTGCTAGGGAGCCCGAAAAACATTTTTTCACCGGCGCCCGAACCCACTCTCGACGGCCCTGCCTCCATTTTCCCGTATGCCTTCATGGCCTGTACAGGAACAGCTTTACCTTATTTTTTATTAACTCAGCAGATGGAAGTAGGGTATGTTTATGGGGGATGAACTGAGCTTTGTACCCGGAGCTTTACAAACACAAAGCACTGGTGCTAAACAACACAACGTAGTGCTTGATACACGTGATTAGGTTTGGATGGTCATAACCATAGAGCTTCAGTGTCATTATTTCTTATCTTGAAGCAGTCAGCTTCTCAAGAGACCACAGTGCTAGCGAAGGGCATTGACAGAGCCTTCTTTTCTTCATTACACTTCACTGCACACCTATAGACCTGTTATTTAAAGTATTTTTTTTTTTCACTTTAGGGAAAAAATTTAACAGTGAACGTGTTCCGAAAGGAAGGACACATCCGCACGATAAAGTAGGCCTACAGTTGATTCATTTATTCTGGGATGTTAACCCGTGTCGGGCCGGTGAATAATTAAGGAACACCCCTGTGAGAACCCCGTATATCACATTGGCCTGTAGTAGTTCATCGGTCGTTACCATCACACGTACAAAACGGAGAGTGAACAGCATCGATATTTTGACTTCCGAATTTATGCGGAGTTGCGTGTGTGGAAATCGTTAGTTTCACGTGTTAATGGAGACCCTTGATCTATATACTGACAAGAATGGAAAGGCAAGGTGTACTGTCATTTGAGCTACGCGTGTTTTCAAAACATGTTCCTTGCAAATCCCTACATCTCGTTAGTTTTTATTTTCATTTATTGTAGTTGCAAATATAATGCTGTACGTTTCATCACACCACAGATCCGTAAATAATTTTCATTAATATGCATTCCATACTTAAAGAAATTTGTAGACCGTTGTGACATTTAAGTGTATATTTGTGTTATTTACTAATTTGTTCTCCCAATCAGCCAATTTTAATAAAACTATTAAGTTCATTTTGAGATCCATGCGCGGTATATGGTTTATATTTGCACGATGTCGGTCAAAGTTGAATTTATATGACAAAGAACTTTTAATGAATATTTCTCCTGCAACCAAGTTTCTTCTTAATCCTTGGAGTAGCTTAGGGGAAGACAAAGGGAGGCTACACATACAGCATCTGCATTTAGGGTTACTTGGCGTTTGGGCATGTCCATCTTCTAGTGTTCAAACATTTAAGAAATAAAGACGTCGTTCCAGAAACTGGATCTGTTTCCGTCCTCATTTCAAGAAGGTGCGGGGCACCTATTCAGTTGGGCCCGTTAGTCTGAGTTATTCTCTGAGCAGCATAGTTGTACAGTCGTTAGATCCCTACAGAATTCCATATCCCCGTTAGAAGTTCAATTTATCCAAGCCATACACAGCAAGTACAAATGCTGTTCTCATTAGTGCTTTGTCTTCTGTATTGTAAGGTCCAAATCATCGTTAAGGCATGCGATAGTATTCGTTTCGTGGAGGATCTGGTACCAAGTGCATTGTACCATCGCAGATCGCACAGACGTGCGGACAAAATATTCATGTGCAAAATTAGATTGGAACCCATGAACCAGATGTTTGATGGCCCTCGTATCACGTGAACAGAGGGATCGACATCACTCTTTCAAGTTAGAATGCCTGCTGAAGTGACAAATGCTATTACGACATTTAATCCGATCTGCCATTTTCTCGTATATTTATCCTTCTTATGATTGCTGAAGCATTTCGGGGTGAAGGAGGGATTGTAACAGAACTTTGACCTCGCCCCGGTCTAAGCTGAGAGGCAAAGCAGTGATAATTAATTACCTTTGACGTAACGTGTTTAGCGGGGATATTAAGGCTAACCTGCATAGGACAGTCACGTATTCACTCAGTGACCCTTATCCAGAAACATTTTTAAAAGAGTCTGACGCTGACTGTATTCAATTGTAAGCCTAAATACGAGTATTTAGGGACTCGCCGACTGCCTACTAGCCGCCTTCTCATAGAGCGAAATCTCTCAAAACCCAAGTTTTAGGTTCGGGCTAAAAACCAGTGATTCACATAGGCCGATTATTCTTTGCCTCACGAAAGTACTACAATTATTCGAAACCTACAATTCCAAATTTCACTGCCGCGACCTCTAGTTCCCCAGCTCCTCGGGTCAGACCTGTACGATAGCCGGCTTCCTTTCTTTATCCAAACTAGAAAATAGACATCATACGCACCGGGGGCTAGTCCGGTTCCAGTAAAGTATTCGTAGAAAAACACCAATAATTTAATATGCAAATGAGTTACTGAACTAGAGGTTCCTGTATACGTAGCAACACTAAAATCGGAGCACTACAAATATTCTTGTCTTTCGACTTTGTGAAGGAGCCTGGGGCCTTTATCTTTAATGATTCAGAAGTCCTAGATGGAATTCTGTAGCATTTCTCAACATTTAACAAAACAAGCAATGTACGTACAACGTAACATTGAGGCGCCTTCGCGCAACCATTGTTGCCGTGAAAATGAAATAAGTAGTAAATAGTATGTGTGTCTGTATTCTTGCCTTAGTTATCCGGCATGCATATCACATCTTTCTGCGTCATATTATTTGTCATCTGTGGCCTGTCTGCCCCTACCACATTTTGCAAATTATTTCATAAACGGCACGATTTTCGGAAAAAGTTATTGACCATAAAATATGTGTTTCGATTTTCTCCACAACTTTTGTCTGAAATATTTCTCATTTTAAGAAGAATCCAGCGAGGTATTATCATAAATTTACATAGGTCTGCATGTAAAGTACCCGTTGTTCTTGTCAGATTTTAATGAAACTTGCATTTTCTCCGACAGATTTTCGAAATATACTAAAATATCAAATTTTATGAAAATCCGTCGAGTTGGACCCTAGTTGTTCCATGCGGACAGACAGACAGACATGACGAAGCTAATAGTAGGTTTTCGCAGTTTTGCGAACGCGCCTAAAAACGAAGACCCACGCTCTTTTCAAACGTTGGGATCCGTTGCTATCGCTTCACAGCGTCATATTCCGAAGACCAGAATCCTCGCCATCAGCTCTGCGGAAACCTAAAGTCTCACACAGTTGTTTTGTGTGATCACAAGGATACCGCGATACAAAAAAGCTTGGGTAATAGTGGTATGCTGAATTATAAAACTTATTGTAGGTGTGATCTTTGTAGTGAACATCAGATTGGAATTCGACGTGCCAACACCACATTCCTCAGTGATGTGTGCGTTCCGTTACACGAATGTTTTCAAAATGTGGGTCACCAATCCATCAGAGGTACTTCAGGATCATCTGAGCTTAACAAGCTAATCTTTTCTGCAACGATACTGTGTTTGAAATTATAACGGTACTGTGTTAAAATGCAAGAATGCACTTTACTCATATTTACTTTTCAGTAAGTTGTGACCCGTGCAAAAATAATGACTGCGCTTTTCCATACACGACGTTAATTCGTTTACAATATGTGCTGACATGCGGTCCATCTGGCTTGACAGTTTTCGTAATTTCTTGCAGTCGTTCTACGCAAATGATGGGATAAAGACACAGCTGTCCTTGTACCAAATCGTAACATCATTAGGGCGTATGGATGTCGTATTGGTTCGGCACCAGATATAAATGTTTTCAAAGTTCAGCCGTTTTACTCGTACGGAAAGTCACTGGTATTAGGCTGGTTGGGCTGCAACGCTTTGACGGATATCGTGGTGAAGGAACGAAGCACTTGCTCATTCGAATTGAAACGTCTGCCACGTGTAGTTAGTATTAGTAGCTTTGCTCACAGTTTTCATGGCTCAGACAAGCTGTAAGATCCTTAGATTAGGGGTGCACAAATCCCTGCCGCCAGGTCGCCGTGGTGACAAAATTTTGTACGGTACGACTAATAGCTGTCGATTGACAGTATGGAATTTGCTTCACTCACCCTTCTGGCGCCTAGAATTTTGAGGTGGCTCCTAGGTTCTTGGAAAATATGTGCACCCCTTCCTTAGATGGAGGATCAGACTAGTAGGCTGTAAGATGTCTTATTATTAGAGAAACCCGTAGAAAATAGCGGAAGAGAATATTCTGAGAGATTAGAGCTTCCAAACCCAGCGCTTCATGCGTACAAGAATGATGGCGTAACTCTCTCACCACATATCGTATAATACATAAATAATAGCTTCACTGACTTTAACAGGTCAGTTTTTATGTGCCACTTCAGTGGAAGAAAAATTATTTTATGAATAGGGCAAAATTATACATTCGTGATGCCCCCATTTTTGTGACATATATCATAGCCGTCGGGGTTTTCACTTCTAAAATACTGGACAGGGTTTAGATGAACAGACGAATCTTTCTGCTCTGATAGACGCAAATGGAGGCGCTCCTTGTTGATTCGTTGAGAATTATTTGATAAATTTGGCCTCATGTCTTACGAGGCCTATTAACCGTGACACCTTCAAAATCCCTTACTATCATCGGCCACCTGTCTTCGCGCCATCAATCTCCATAGCCTTTCCAGCTGTTCTATACGCAATGTCTTCAACTCTGTACTACCAATCTTAAGTTTTTTTTACTTATTTCGGGATTTAATTTTTGCTGTTTTTCACCCTAAGTCTTTACCACCTAAAGGTCGTTTATGTTTTCATTTTTGCTATTTCTGCATGCCCATTTATTTTCTTCCTGTGACGCCATGTTTATTTTTCACTACAATTTCGGTTTAAATAATGTTTTATCTAATTTCTGTTGTTTACAATCGAATATTACTTTGAAGAAGAGTTCTATAAACTCACACGTGTATATACTTGCCTTCCTATTTAGCACATTCGTTGCTGTGTCTACTGTATTAGGTGTCCTAAATACTTAAATTCACATACGTGTTCCATTAGCGTAGCTGATTAATCCCAGCAAATTTTAACAGACTTTGTGCCACTGTAGAGGAATTAGTCAACTGAATTGACACAACACTTTCTGCTGTAATAAATTAGACCACTGGACCCCAACCTTTTCTGGGTCATTAACCTGAGGGTTTCATAGGACTGCTAATGCGTCTCACACTGGATGAGTACCATACAAACACGGCACGACAAAACATGTTTATTGTGAGAGACGTTAGAAGCACAGGCACTCAGTATCCCAGATTCAAAATATTACATGAGGGCTAATGAAATAATAGAAGCTGTCGTACCTGGACTTACGAGTCTTCGAATCTGGGGCTTATAACATAGCTCCGTCACCCCATTTTTAAGAGGTGTACATTTTTCCAGTGGCGCAACAGCCCCTCGTGGGCCAGGGCCTTCTCATTATCGAGGCTTCACGATCACACTCAGACACACCACACTCGGTAGGACTTCTTTGGACGAGTGATCAGCCCGACGCAGAGACCTCTACCTGACAACACACAACACTCACAACAGACAGACATCCATGCCCCCGGCAGGATTCGAACCCACAATCCCAGCAAGCGAGCGGCCGCAGACCCACGCCTTAAGCCGGGATTAGACGGCGCGTGGCTCGTCCAGTGACGTGACGTTACTTGCTCGGCCAACAGATCGGAACAGAAAAGACAATCTGGCTACACGACGCGGCGCAGCTTGGCAAATGGCCGACCAGCGGCCTTGCTCGGGTAGGTTCGGCTCGGCTTGTGGAATAAGTCGTGTTGTTCTATGAACTTAAAAATGTCCTCGTTTGACCACTCCATTCTAGCCAATACCAATTGTGGGACAGAAACTTTCACTCTTTGCGCACCCCGACAGCAGAAAACAAAGACCAGACCTAAGTGTATACAGGTTGGACGAGACTGGCTTGGCGCGTAGACTGCAAGCGCCGTGTAGCCGCAACAGCTGCCCGCGCCGAGTCCCTTTGAGGATCGTGAGAAAACAGCTTCTGAGGCGATCCCACGAGCCTCGCTCCACCAATCACACTCCGCGTCGCGCCAGGCCGGATACACGGTGCGTTTGAATACGATTCTTTGTTAGTGACGTCAGTTATGACGTAAAACGAGCAGAGCCACGCGCCGTCTAATCCCGGCTTTAGACCGCTCGGCCACTGGAATTGGCCTAAGGGGTGTACTACCGATCCTAAAACTCTGGGTTCCCTTGCTCACCACTCGTCCGATCGTAGCAAGAGGTGCGAGATGTGGAGGTTCTCACAGCGGTGTTTATGAAGATCAGAATCTTCTGACGTCGTGTTGATTGGTTAATAGTTATAGAGGTTTCGGAGGAACTTTCTGATTTAAATCTTCAGGGTCTAAGAAGTCTTGCTTTCTGAAGATAGGTGCAGCAAGCTTCTGCGAAACCGATCGACACGACGTCATACCCGATAAATTAAAATCGTCACTTTAGAGTTCTGATTTCTTGCGCGTCTTATTCTTTGCCTTTGCCACACCATCTTCATGTCTCGCTGTCATTCTATTACTTGTTTAACCAATAGGATTGTGTTCAGTTGCGTAATAATTTTATCAATACCTGTATAGTCCCACTGATATTTTTGTTATTAGTTTTCAGATTTCTGTCACCGTCTGACCGTAATAATTTCTAAATACACATATTGTATACTGTAAGCTATGTGTTCTGTTGGCGTTTGTGTACTAAATACATTCTTCGATCTTGCTAATGCTTTCCCTTCAGTCGCCACTATTTTTCACGGAAGTTTACATAATAATTTGTTCCAAAAATAAAGTTTGGAATGCTACATTCGCCCGTGACAACGTAACACAGAGTAAAAAAGTGCGTAAGAACTTATACTAGTATCAGATGATTTGTATACGACCGTTAGTACACAATATTTCATACTTCGTCGTAATCACTACGCTTGCTTTTCCCCAGAATAGCTCTTTACGTTTTTGAATACATTTTGTCTTATCTGACGTCGCGGTCGAGTATTCAATGTACAGGAGGGGAGGAAGAATTAGATTATGGCTTTCAGGCTAATTCTGTAGTAACGCTTTAAATTGATCCACATCCGCTTCCTTCCATTTTTTCCTAACCAGTCATTCACACGATCTTCCACTTCAACGTTGTTTTTGCAATACAGATAATACAGTTACAAAAGCACGGACACAAAGGCAGTAGTATATCGGTCTTGATAAGACTTTGTAGATACAAGCCTTATCATTGCTGGTGATTGTGTTGAGATTTGCTGTTCCGACGGCGGTGATGATGATCAGATATGTGACCCCATGTAAAGGTAAAGTTCACCATAGAACAGGCCATAAAGGCCCAGAGGGGGAGTAGAGGTATAGCTCTACTCTTTCTTTAACCTCGGCGCTAGATGGGGGTGGGTGGTCAACGCCACGCCCTGGCCGCTTTACTCCCGGGAATGACCCGGTACCCATTGTACAGGAGGCTAGGTGGGCCCCAGGGCCGGTCTGAACAGCTGCTGAAAATCTCGCCCCCACCGAGATTCGATCCCCGGACCGTCCAGCTCGTAGCGAGTCGCTATACCGACTACGCTATCCCGGCCCACGACCCCATGTACTCTAAGCCGGGATTAGATGGCGCGCGGCTCGTCGAGTGACGTGACGTCACTTGCTCGGCCAACAGATCGGAACAGAAAGACAATCTGGCTACACGACGCGGCGAAGCTCGGCAAATGGCGGACCAGCGGCCTTGCTCGGGTAGGTTTGGCTCGGCTTGTGGAATAAGTCGTGTTGTTCTATGAACTTAAAAATGTCCTCGTTTGACCACTCCATTCTAGCCAATACCAATTGTGGGACAGAAAATTTCACTCTTCGCGCACCCCGACAGCATAAAACAAAGACCAGACCTAAGTGTATAGAGACTTGGACGAGACTGGCTTGGCGTGTAGACTGCAAGCCCCGTATAGCCGCAACAGCTGCCCGCGCCGAGTCCCTTTGAGGATCGTGAAAAAACCGCTTCTGCGGCGATCCAACGAGTCTCGCTCCCCCAATCACAAGCCACGCTGCGCCAGGCCGGATACACGGCGCGTTTGAATACGATTCTTTGTCAATGACGTCAGTTATGACGTAAAACGAGCCGAGCCACGCGCGTCTAATCCCGGCTTTAGAAGTATACTGACGTTTCAGAAGACCCTCTGGCTTCCAGGCTATATGGCATTATTTATGTAACTACAAGAGTGTGTTTTTAATCTTTACTCTCAGCATGACAGCTGGCGCGGGAGCTTCATCGCCCGTGTTGCGCGCGTCCACCGGGAAGCTGTAGTTCGTGTATCCCCTGTGGTTCTGCCTAGCTGATTTAATAGGAAACTCCAAGTGCTGATCTGCAGTTTGCAGCAGGCATCGCACCTTCAGAAAATATTTCTCGACACACAACAGAGCTTTTATCTTTAAATAATGGCAATTTCTCTTCGAATAATGTCTGTGAATTTTTGCAAAGGCTGTAGTTCGTCTACATGTTTACGTTTTCTGTTAATCCCGTACGTAATTGTGTCAGGATTAATTTAACAAAACGGTTGGAAATTGTTTCTTTGGGAAAACACGCGCCCTATAATTTTGCGCGCACTCACTGCACTTTACATCACCTTAGATGTAAATTAAACTTCACCGGCTGCATGAGGATTTTCGTAACTCCAACATCTGTTGTCTATGCTGTTTGCGTTCTTACTTCATGTAAATCATCCGAGAAAAATACAAGTTATCGTACTTTATATTTTTTCAGCACTGAATCTTTGATTCAGTATTTTTCCACTGTTCTGTACACTGTTCTTATTCACGGCACTGTTGATGTGGGAATTTTTTCTACAAACTTTTCGGTGACATTTCTCCATGACATACTTTTTTTTCCAATGACTCTACAGCCCCTTGGGAGCCTAGGCCGCCTCATTTTTCGAGGCTTCACGGTCACACAGTTTAGACACACCACACTCGGTAGGACTCCTCTGGACAAGGGACCAGCTCGTCGCAGAGACCTTTACCTGACAACACACAACACTCACAAGAGACAGACATCCATGCCCTAGGCGGGGTTCGAATCCACAATCCTAGTAAGCGAGTGGCCGCAGACCCACGCCTTAGGCTGCTGTCAGACGAGGCCACCTGGGTCGCGCTACCCGGGTCGCGCCACCTCGTTTTGTTGCCACTTGCTCCGCGACCCGGGTGGCGCGATCCAAGAAAAGCGGTCCAGTTGAAGTATGGACACCGAAGAGATAGCAGCGCTCGCGTATCTGTATCTGGTTAGGAAGAAAAAGAAGAATCGGCGATTTTGGGTACATCCTATTCTAATGGAGAAAACGGTTTCAAGTTTATTTTACACAATGTATCCACGTATGAAGGAAGATGGAGCCAAATTTTTCAATTATTGCCGTATGTCCCTTGCATCATTCGATGAACTGCTTGAAATATTAAGAAGTAGTTTGACCCGTCAGGACACCATCATGAGAACTGCAGTTACACCAGAAGAAAAATTAGTCTGCACTCTTCGGTAAGTAAATATTTATTTATTTTTTTATTTGAATGGATGAAAATCGTTTGGCTAAAAGGACTTACAAGGCAAAGGTAATATCAAAGGTCATAATTCAAACATCATAATTATCAAAACATTATCAAACATCATAATTATCAAAACATTATCAAACATCATATAATTCATAAACTTTAGTTTTTTGCTTAATAATAATAATAATAATTAAGCAATAATACAAATGCGATCTAGTTCCCTTCAAAAAGTTCTATGTCAGAAAAAGGGCTCGTTACTGAGGCACTCGAGTAAGTTGAAACGGAATCAGATTCACATCGTTGGCCTGCGCTTGGGGGTCG
The DNA here is from genome assembly GCA_021186555.1 of Reticulitermes speratus. NCBI lineage: Eukaryota > Metazoa > Arthropoda > Insecta > Blattodea > Rhinotermitidae > Reticulitermes > Reticulitermes speratus. Next base: position 25,100,898 of record JAJKFL010000006.1, read on the forward strand.
CTGAACTAAAGGATAACCATGTTGTGTATTAGTAGCGATGAAATTAGAAGTACAGGGTAGGTTAATGTGTTGTAGCTGAGTATATGTAAGCTTTTCAGATGTGGTCGATGTGTTTTGTTGAAACTGATATTGAGGAGGATTGATCTGCGGAGCAAGTGATGGACGATAACTTTTCATTTCAACGTCAATGACCTCCATCAGCTTCCTTTTCACTCCAAATCGTGCATGTTCGGGGATTTGTTTCAAGGGATTTAGCAATGACAGAAGAAACATCCTATCGCAGTCATTTTCCATTTCTCTTTCTCGTTCTTCCCTACAGTGAACACTCCTCTCCACTGCACTTACTAGTCTCTCACCCACTGGGTCTTGTTTTTTTTTTTTTGTTTCTTTGGAACTGGAGAAGGGAGTGTCGAGGACAAATCTTGTTCTTCCGTGAGAGAGTTTGTGGTTTCCTTCGAGGCTGTGACCTTTTCCAAAAAAGACAATTGATTAAAAAATATGTACACAGGCCGTTTTCTTGATCCTGATCCGGATTTGACCTCTCTTTGCATTTTCAGCTCCCTTGAGTAGCTATTACAAAGGCTCTTCCATCGCCTTTGTAATAGTTGACCTATAACAATGTAAAATACAACAGAACATTAGCCATAATGGCACATGTTTTAAACACAAATTATTATCATAAACTCAACAGTTCGTAGTAGTGATCTCTTTTACCCCATGTTTCCTCTCTCCTCACTACATTAGTTCCGTAATATTTTAAGCATAGCTGTTCTGACTTTCAAAAGTATTTTATTTTGTTTGATTTTATATATTTGGCAACAGGTTGCAGCATTACGGATTTGCACTATTCCTTCGCTTTGGGAAGATCTACTGTTGGGGGAATTATAAGAGAAGTTTGTCAAGTAATATGGACAAGGATGAAGGTGATGTGTATACCACAACCTACAGAAGAAAACTGGTTAAATATTGCTGACGGTTTTGAACGTAGGGCCAACTTCCCTCACTGTATAGGAGCCATAGATGGCAAACATATCAGAGTTATACAACCGAAAGAGAGTGGCTCACTTTACTTCAATTACAAAAAATATTTTTCATTTGTTCTACTTGCGGTGTGTGACGCTGATTACACTTTTACTTATATAGACGTAGGATCGTATGGACGATCAAACGATTCTTCTATTTTCAAGCAAACGCCATTGTACAAACGAATGGTGGATAATACGTTACACATCCCTGCTCCAACCCACATCAGAAGAACAGTCGATAGTATTACACCATTCGTGTTTGTTGGAGATGAGGCATTTGGTCTATCTGAAAACGTACTAAGGCCTTATGGTGGAAAGAACCTTTCAGAAAAGAAGAAAATCTTTAACTACCGATTATCTAGGGCTCGTCGGTACATTGAATGCACTTTCGGTATACTCGCCAACAAATGGCGAATCCTTCACCGCCCACTCGATGTTGACATTGAATGTGCAATAGACATTGTGAAAGCCTGCTGTCTATTGCATAATTTCGTTAGGAAGAGAGATGGCTACCTGTTCGAAGATGCAATTACAACACCAGATCTTCAACCATTCGATCGAGACAACATAAGCAGGGGAAATCATCGAGCATTGACAGTTCGAGATAATTTCGCCAATTATTTCGTGAGCGAGGAGGGAGAACTTCCATGGCATTATAATATTACACAACGTTGACTTTTAAAACCAATTTGAGTGCTAAATATTTAGCAGAAATTTAGTGATATTTAGTAATAGTTCAGTATTATTTAGACAATACAGAAACCTCATTAAAATTCAAAATTGTACTTACCGAAATTTTTTTTTCATCAATTGATGGCTCTTCTTTATTGATAATAAAGATATTCACTAACTCTTCCCATGCGTTCTTCTTCTTTTCCCTGTTCGAATATTCACCTGAGGCAACATCCCATATTGCTGGACGCTGTTCAACTTCAAAAATAAATGCTTCAATGTCAAGCTCCATTGCAAAGTGGCCGCTTCTCCGGTGGCGTCGTGTGACAGACTGAATGGAAAACAACTGGATGACGGGGTGGCGCCACCTGTAAGTAGCGCGCTGAGTCGCGGATGGTCGACCCTCGCGCGCGACTTGGTGGGTGGCGCCACCTCGTGTGACAGGAGCAATTAAAATGTTCTTACCCACTGGGTCGCGCGACCCGGGTCGCGCCACCCGGGTGGCCTCGTCTGACACCGGGGTTAGACCGCGCGGCCACTGGGATCGGCTGTCATACATGTACTTTGCAAAATTATTGCAAATAGGCACTGTTTGTGCGTCGGAACACATTTTTTACACGTGCTGACAAACTTCTGTGAGCAAGACTGTGAGGTCATATCACGTAACAGCTCAGACAATATTAATACTGGCGACTCCCCTGGTGTAACCTAGCTCATATTTCCCTATGTTCGGAGAACCGATTCACGTTACGCTTTGTGTTTACCGATGGACACAGCGTAACGTCCCAGAATACTTAAATCTAAACGGCATCACATCGCTGAAGGCAGTAATCTTCAAGTGCACTCTAGTAGTTTTCAGATAGGTTCTGTAGGAATTTGGAATTTCTCATTTATATGGGTATTCATTTAGTGCAAACACAAAACTGTGTCTTGCAAAACAAACAAACAAGAAAGCAAACAGCAAGGGCATTGTATTCTTTTGCGTAAAAACAGGCCCAATTTTCTTTTCGTTAGATACTGTCTGTACCGAAAATTTTTTAAAATGAAAAGACCTTAATTAACTAGGACATGATAGGCAAGCCTGTAGGGGGACAATTTATGTAGCCGTAATATAAGATTCTAAAGACATCCGGTTCGAATCTTGGCCTGTACCGGCCCCACTTGCCAAACTTTTTCGTGGTTTTCCTAAATTTTTGCAGGAAAATGCTGTGATAGGCCTTCGTAATATCCTTCCAACTGTGTGTACTGACCAATCGTCTATCAACACGTCTCGTAAGGTGCTTAGTAACATATGCTGTTGAAACAGCGTGCATATAAATGGACGGACATGCAGCCAGTCTTCATCGATTTTCCAGGCCAATTAACGTCCTGCAGAATTGCGTGTGCAACTTTGTAAGACAGTTATTATCCATACAGGCCTGCAATCTTCATGCTGCAATACAGTTGTGTGTAGTTTGCTGTAAGCGAACTCTTGCAGAAAGAGATGGGTATTTAGATGAGGAAGGTAATTTAATAACGCTCTATTTTGTATCCAGGCTAATGATGGCAGTTATTTCGACCTCTACAATGTGTCTTTTTTTTCTGGGGAGGGAGGGGAGAATATCGTCTGTTCTCATAGACAGTAGACTATAGCGTTGAAAGTAGCGATCTCTTGATCACACGCATTTACTGTTTTCATATAGTACATTGAAACCTATTAGGTCTTTGCATCAATTTCCTAAGCCGGTGTAAATAAATACATTCCTACCGGTTCATCGTAAGCACTGATGCCTGATGCATAGGGTATGAAATTATACCTCCTTAAGCCAGGAAAATTATTATTATTATTATTATTATTTACTGCAATTGGGTTTTCATCCGGTGGCAGTAGTCCTTACACTAATACACACAATACAAATGGACATATACATAAAAGTAACAATACAAAACAAACTATACACAATTACAAAACAAAATACGTACAGTAAATACAATCACACACATTAGAACACCGTACACACATTACAAAAACATCCACACCTTACAAAAACACCCACACACAATACAAAAAAACACGCACATTACAAAAACACCCACACATTAAATAATCTCAATGCGTTAGAATATCCTCAGAATAAAGTCAGACCAAAGTACATGATGCTTATATCCTCCAAGAAAATAATTCACTTCACTTCGAAACCAAAACACTTCACTTCACATCACTTCACGCCCCTTCACTTCACATCACTTCCCTTATTTCCATTTAATCCCCACTTAAAACCCCTTAGCTTGTAATTACTTTCTTGGCCCTCTTTCTAAAAGTGCTTAATTTACAGGGGAAAGTCGTTAGTACGCTTGGAGGTAATTGGTTCCAGCTTTTTATGGTCCTATTTACAAAGGAATATTTACCTACATCTGTTCTTTGTTTCCTAGTCCTAATTTTCCGACTACGATCGTCCCTACCCAGGTAGCATGGTTGTAGTAGTCTATCCCTTATCGTTTTCCAAGCCCGTCCCCCGGTGTATGATTTGAAAAGGGCGCGTATTCGGGCTATCGCTCTACGCTGTGTCAGTGTTTCCCAACCCGATTCTTTCGTATTTGCAAATTTTTCCGCTCTCTTTTGCACGCGATTCAAAGCGCTTACCTGACCTTCTCTGTATCGGTCCCAACACACCGCTCCATACTCAAGTATCGGTCTCACTAGTGCCGTATAAGCTAAACGTTTCGTATTATTATTTGCCCTTTTGAGTATACGCATTACGAAATGAAGAGCCTTCCATGCTTTTCTTAGTGTATAATTTACATGATCTGCCCAGCTTAGATCGCTGCGTATAATTATTCCTAAATACTTAAAGCTATTTGCCTCTGGAATTAGTTGATCCCCAATAAAATACCTCAGACTATCTTTCACCCTAGCTTTATTGAAGCTTACTGCTTTACTTTTACCTGGATATATCCTCATTTCATTTTCAACCGCCCATTCCCCTAATCTATTTAAGTCTGTCTGCAACTTTTCAATGTTCCTACTATCCATTATTCTCCTGTATATTATACAATCATCAGCGAAAAGCCGTATATTTGACTTAATGTTTTTCCAAATATTATTAACATAAGCGAGAAAAAGCAACGGACCTAATACGCTCCCTTGCAGCACTCCCGACGTTACTCTGACTTCATCAGATAGTTGTCCGTCTACTCTAACTCTTTGCGAGCGTCCTAAGAGAAATTCCTTTACCCATACCACTACCCTCAAGTCCACTCCGGTTTCCGCAATTTTTGTAAGCAGCCTATCATGTGGGACTAAATCAAAAGCCTTTAAAAAATCTATTATAATCGCGTCAGTCCTGACTCCCTCGTCCAGTGAATCAGCAATATCTTGACAAACTGTGACTACTTGACTTCCGCATGAGTACCCTGGTCTAAATCCATGCTGACCCTCATATAATCACTCACTCATTTCCCAGACTTGCCTTAGATACCCTGCTATAACGTGCTCCATTTGTTTGCAAACTACTGAGGTTAAACTGCCCGGTCTATAGTTTCCCACTACCGATCGATCTCCTCCTTTATAAATAGGAACCACTATAGCTTTTTTCCAGTCCCCTGGGATAGAATTGTTGTTCATCGTTATATCCAGCAATCTCGCGAGGTATGGAATCATGGCTTCCCCACCTAACTTTAAAATTTCCCCAGGAATGCCATCTGGTCCGACGGATTTATTTCTCCCGATTGCTGATAGTCGCTTCCTTAAAATGTTGATACTAATGGTGAACGGTTTACCTGAATCTGTTGATTGGATTTGCGGGGTATTTCGTGCGCAACTGAATACAGACGCATAATAAGAGTTTAGGGGGTTGGCCTTTTCTATTGGTTCGGTGATGAGATTTCCATTAAAGCCCTTGATCGCAGGAATATTTTCTCTATTACCTTCACGTCTTTTAACATACTTATAAAACTCTGCCCAGCATTTACCTTCGTTTTGTAAGACCGAACTTAAGAATGTCTCCTGAGCCTTCTTTTTCCTATCAGTAACTCTTTGGATAAACGTTTCAGCTCTGCTTGGTAATGCCCTCCAAATTTTCGCTTATTGTAAACTCTCCTCACCTTTACCTTAAGTCGTTTTACTTCCTTGGTATAGTATTCCGGATCCGGATTTTTACTCAGAATTTTTTGAGGTACAAAACGTTTTATACCCTCAAAGACTATTTCCTTATAACTTTTCCATATCTCCTCTACGCTGCTACCCCCTACTTCTACCCCCTCCCCCCCCCCAAAAAAAAAGAAAAAATCGTTAATCGGAAGGTAGCCTCAAGCATTGTTACAACTGAACTCAAGTAAATTATTATTAGTAGTAGTAGTAGTAGTATTTTAAGGCCTGTACTCTTCCCTACGCCGGTGACGTTCGGCAGGTTTCGTCGTTAGCTGGTCAAGTCAGGTTTCAAGAGGGAGCGTGGAACCAGCTGCTGTTTCATTTTTCTTGTTATGGCTCTTCCTTGAAGCGGTATTGTTTCACTTTATATGCGATGACTTAATTCGTCATGTGTAAGTGCTGCTGTTGGCAGTACTGTTATTCACACCTCTAAATAATTGTACGTACATTGGTCACGACAAAACCTACATAGACCCTACATAAACCAAAGAAATGTATCTAGTGCCCTGAACTTCCATTAAGGGCAAGTTCATATATTTTGTGCTTTAAGGTCCCTGTCAGTAGGTGACATGCGTCGAATGACAGGATGGTTAGTGAATTATTGGAAATGCGTGGAATGTACTTTCACGGCGTTTGCCTGTAGTAACTGAGGAAAACTACGAAACCCCTGTCAGGATATACTGTTTCCGGGCCAATATTTGAATGCGGGACCAACCAAATGCGACGCATTACGCATGTTCGCTCTCTAGGTGCCATGAGGATGACGTGAAACAAGTTCCCTACTAAGGACCCACAATTCTGAAGTGGCCTGTAAACCTCACCGTTATCTGATGCGTTCTGCTCGGTGCATTTTTGTACGTAAGAAACAAAAACACGATAATTATGCTGAAAGTATTAGGCGACACTGTACAAAATTTATTCTCCCGGGTAACCAGGCACCCAGGATTTGTGCACCGCTATATCCGTAGCTTTGTAATATTCGGTTTGTACCTGCAGTAATGAAACATCATTCTGGTTAGTGAAATCGCAAGGAATGTGTGTTTGAAAATATTTGTACGTGAGAGCACGCTGTTTCACACTTTGTTTAATCACATAACATGACGACAGAGGTAAGCTTCCGTCTTTACTTAGAACTGCTTTGCTGTATATTGCTTAAGTTGTAAACAGAGATTCGCTTAACTGGCGTTGCACAGGCTTTATTTATATTATACCTTTTGTTGTTATATTTGACTGGCCTCTTAGCAAGTCTTACATCTTTGTGGTGTATTTTTAGCACCTTCGAAAACTGTCAGTATGAGAATTGTGAACGTTTTTGCTGGTCATGCCGTGACATAAAAAATTAGAATTTTTTAAACTCTCAATTGTTGGTAATAAAAACTTTCATTAGAAAGGCTGTATCTTGATTCAGTCAACCAAGACCGTGCTATTAGATTTTTCTTACCATAAGGCCAGTTTTATAATTATTTCCTGGGCTTTTTAGTAGCTGCTTTATGGGGAAAGAAAATTCTGTGGACTGATTTGGAAGCTTCACGAAGCATGGCTTTCGTGACCATTTACTGAACTACACCATCTACTACTGCCAGTAGAAAAAAAAGGCAACGTTACTTTCATAACGATTGTACAAACCTAAGCTTGTTCACATTAATTAGATTTTGTAGGCAGGGATAAATATAAATTGAATTTTCCGTGTTATCTGCAGGAGGGATGTGGAATATTCGCATTCTTGAATTAATTTGTCGGTCAAATTTCGTTTTGGTCCATATCGGTGCCTCTGCCTTATATAAAATGTAAAAACTAAAGTTTTCCCTGTGCATGCCATGAAGGCATACGGGTGGAGTGGATGTATATCTCCACTCATTCTTAACCTCCGCACTACATGAAGGTGAGTCGTCAGGTTTAGACCCCGACCGCTTTACCCCTGTGGAAAGCGCCCCCCGGCACCCATTGAATAGAAGGCTGGATGGGCCCAAGAGCCGGTCTGAATGCTTAGGGGTACAGAAAAATTTTCTTCCCCTGTCGGTAATCGAACGATTCCTCCGTTGTCCATCCCGTAGCCGACGATGTTACTCCGGCTATTATATTAATTGTAATAGAACTTTGTCGGTATAGTAAAAGGTATTTCTATGTACTGAAATACAGATCTCATCCGTAGCTTTTTTGTGAAATGTTTTTATAGGAAAAAGTAACAGATTTTATGTATCTCTGCTGTGTAATATCTGTACTGCGATTAACTTTGCAAGAATGCGTGTCTAAACCTTTTAGCACCATGTCTTAAAGGCGTGTGTGGAGAGTGGAGCTATAGCTTTACGCATTATTAACTTTGGCGCTCTATGGATGTGAGTGTTCTGCATCATGCCACGGCCGCTTTACTCCCATGGAAAGAGCCCTCTGAACCCGTTGAATTGCGTGGGCTGCAGATCTGGTCTGGACGTTTTGGAGAAGAGGTAATTCTCTTTCTCCTGCCAGTAATCCCACCATACACACACACATACACACACGCGCGCGCGCGTGCGCACAGAATACAGAGTTTCTTGCACTTTCATTTGTTTTGTGTAATGAGTTAGGAATAACCACTGCAGTTGAGTCAACTTTAATCCATTAACGGCAGTTCAGATAGGACTACTTCCGACACAACAAGAAATTACTTTCCGGTTCATTGTGACACTCACTGTCGGTTCGCCAGGTTAAAACCCCATTGCAGCACGAACTTCAAAATAACACTTCTAAATAATATACGAAAATTCTGTTCCCACCTCACAGAGAAGACCAACCGGTTATAGCTGTTTACGGAAATAGGCACTTCATTTTCAGAATCATACCAAGTCCGTATATAAAATTTGTGTGACAAGTGCAGAGATTTTGCATGTTAAAGCAGTAACCACTTTGCTCTGAAGTATTATGTGAGTTTAACATTCAGGAAGTCCGTTTGCATCAACGAGACAGGCGTATAATTCAAGGTGTATAGGCCTAAGTGGATATCATGGCTTATGTTGCCATGTTTCTTTGCTAGTTGATTCTCTGAAGGTGAGGCAGGGTCACGTAATTCTGAATAACAGCTGCAGATCAAAATGCTTTTTACAATTAAATTAAGAGCAGATTACATTTAGAACATTCAATTCAGAACTGTCATCTTGTATCCTATCCAGAACCGTAGAGAATAAAATAGGCGACGTTCTAACTATGATTATTTCAGCTTCAAGGAAACATCAACAATTGTTTCAGGATTAAACAAATAAAGATGCCCTATTCGTGACGTAAAGATGTCGGGTCTTTGTTTCGCGAAGCGTATGTATTTCCTGATTGAAACGTCAATTCAGGCAGCTGAAGTACTTAACCTTTTGTAAGAGTGCTGTGAGTGTGTTCATTTATATACCCGGTACTAAATAGATGAAGGACGTCATTACGGCACGTTGAAGCATGAAATTTATCTAAAAGGTATTTTAAAATGTAGTTCCAACCTCACGAGAAAAGTTTTGCCTCTCCGTTATAAAGACCTGCTGGTTAACGATGTTTGCTTAAATAGACCCAATCGCAGTGTATTATGAGATACGAAATTCATCAATGCACTGTGGATAGTATGCAGTCTTTTTTTATGTTTAAGCTTGCATTACGTGAAATAGTAACTGCTGTGCTTGAAAGGGTTAATTGTCAGAATTTATTTGCGAACGTCTTGCCGCTTAAGGACTTCAGGCTTTATAGTTTCTAATTACCTAGCTCCAGCAATATCGAAATGACTGACTGAAATGTGTTTGACAGTCCTTTCATGCAGCTTCGAATACTCGTATGGTTATCAATTATGAATTTGACATGGGCCATATTAAGGTACTGTTCTAGCATTTGTCTGGAGAGCCTATCAAAATAATAGTCTCAGCTGGTCTTCTGCCCGATATTCGAAATCTAGACCTCCGGAATACGAGCGGGATTTCTAACTATTACTGTGGAACGAAGTGGCCGTAACCTATTTTAATTCATTTGCACAGTTTATCTGTAAACTAAGAAAGTCAAGGACGAAACTCATCCGTATGGTAGGCGGTTTCTGCTAAGATGTTCGAACCTAAGAGCACCCTAATACGAAGCACAACATTCAAGGCGACCATGAGGTTTTGTGAGGTAGTGACAAAGCTGTTTGCATTTAGAATGCTTTTGTGATAGGTAATCAGAAATTAGGTAATTAAATCAATTTCTGGAGGGGAAGTGTGAAACAAGAATATGGTGACATCGAAATATTTTGATTTGCTGTCAGGATTGGATCATAGTAACTTAACGTGGTAAAAGTTGTGGTGAGTGTGAACACGTAACGGTTTCGTCCCAGGGATATGGAACGAAAGCCAGCATTAATTTGCTTCTAATAAACGAAAGCTGTTGAAATTTCAAACGTAAAGGACAAACAGCAATTTAATTTAAGTGGTTTCAGGCTTCTCCGCGGTGTAAACGAGGTCTTCACTCTTCTGGAATGTTACGCAGCGTTGCTTGGTAGTTAGTTACCGACGTTTCAGGGCCGCCTATCGTTCCCATCTTCAAGGGTCAAGCAGTCCACGTAGAAATTTCTTCTTGGACTGCTTGACCCTTGAAGATGGGGCCGATAGGCTGTCCCGAAACGGCGGTAACTACCAAGCAACGCTGTGTAACATCCCAGAAGAATAAATACCTCAATTTAACTGAAGTTAGTCTGCTTGATTATTGCTGTATGCTATTTTTTGCGCACTTTTCGTACTTAATTTTATCTGAGAAGGAACATTCACATCAGAAGTAGTAAATAATTAAACCCCATGTTATAACGTATATGAGTGGAATATGCACTACAGGAAAGAAAGAGAGAGCGGTGAATGATTGGATGGCCGTAAAGAAATGAAGACTTGCATATGGGAATGTTTACTGTTCAGTGGCAGTGTACATAGAGCCTATGTAATATGAAAGACATGCATACATGGGTTATGTACAGAACAGCACTTTATTGATCCAAAAATAAATATGAATTACATATTAAAACACAACGTTTCTGAAACGGAATGCTATTATCGTCATTAAATATTCCGTTACAAGCAAGTTCACAGTGTTTCTGTAAGTTCTTTGCATTAAACGAATAAAATGAAAGCGCAGTGGGTAGTTCTTGTCTGTACGTCCTCATGTTTCATCTCTGAAACTAATCAACAAATGTGTCAAGTTTGTTGCTGGGGTTCTACGTCAAAAGTAGTGGGCATGGCAAGCATCGTACACAAATCCCGGGTGCCAGGTCGCCCGGGCAACTAAATTGTGTACGGTGGCGCCTCATATTTGTGTGTCCTCAGTGTGGAACTTGCTTCATGTCACCATTCTGGGCCCTAGAATTTTGAAATGTCTCTACATATCTGGAAAATTTGTTCTGCCCTGCCTGTTGGTACGTAACGGCCTGATTTAACCCCACATTTATATCTCTGTTGTTACGTTCTGCGTCTCGTATGACTACACACTTATGTCTGTTGGCACACTTTGCGTGAGATATAACTCCACGTTTTTATGAAGACGAATTCTAGATTTTAATAAATTTGTTTGAAAACTGATATGCAACTTAAATGTAGACTGTATATCACTACGTTGTACAGATTTTTGGAGCGGGTTTCGACATTTTTAAATTAACGCAATGATAAGTGTATAGTTTATATTTGTGCATTGTGTCTCATTGGTCATTAGTCTTACAACAGTACAGTTGCATTAGCAATAAAAATTAACATTAAGACGGAAACCGATTGGTTAGTTGTATCCAGGGTCGGTTTAAGACATTTTTGGAAATCCAAGCCTACGCGTAGTCCTGAAATGACAATGCAGATAGAGCAATGTAACAATTTAAATACAAAATTTCTTTGGCACAAAATCTGAAATACATGCAGCCGTTTTGTGGCCCCCCAACAGTGGGTCCCCGTGCAGCCGCGTGGATTGTTGATAGCCTTAAACCGCTCCCCTTGTATCATAGGAACATAATTTTTCATCAGATGTCTCTTCCAAAATTGCTGAAGGGCAGACCTGTGTAGAAGGGTTACGATTTAGCACTGCGTAATGAATCAGTTGCAGAAAATATTATCTCGGTAGAATTAAATTAGTGCCATGGTCACTTTCATTTTCCTTCCGTTGTTTACATTTGTATGGAAATGGGTTGAAAAATAATTCAAGCGGATCGTTCTTTACACATAACGTGAAACACACGAAGTTGCAGCTCTCTGGTAACTTCATTAAATTGGTCTAAAAGTTTGCCTAGAAACGATGGTCTGAATAATTTCTCCTTTAGCATGCAGATCAGCTGCCTGTAACCGTCTTCGTAAAATATTTTTGTCGACAGAAGTACATCCTAAATAACTTATTTAACTAGGCTTTTTCAAATTCCGTATAATGAATAGTTTGATTACGATTATGATAATTAGTAAGTAGTAGTAGTAGTAAGTAGTAGTAGTAGTAGTAGTAGGCTAATGGATGAAGTGGGAAGCCGTTATAGCTTCTTTTACGGTCCATGTTACCTGAAAGTAATAGATAGAAACACGCAGTCTGGCTGGCTGACCAGTGTCCAGCCGGGATTACAACCAAGCATCTCCCGAACGCTGTCCAGACGTGTCACGGTTTTGCCAACCGGCGCGTTGTGGGTTGTTGGGTACAGTCGATTTCAAGGGGAAGAGTAATGTGTTCAAGCACACACTCTGGTGTCTGATATTACGTGAGAAATAATCATTCTGGATGTAATGGTGGGCACGCTTTCGTGTTCTTAAAGCTCCCTATTCGAATCTTGACTAGGAACTAGATTAATATGATGCCGTATTGTTGGTAATTTCTGTATCTTTCGGTTGGAAAGCACGGAGTTTTTTTTATGCGTTGAGTTGTGCCAACTGTATCAGTTAATTCATTTATTACTAATTTGTATCTTCATTTAAATACAGCACAGCTGGCTGCTTCAACTGGCATTTACGTATCTGGAAACTTGGACTTCACATACATTCCGATTTGTTAGTTGTCTTTCACCTGAAAGACATTACTTATATGAATCATAAAACTGCATTGTAACGAAACGTTCAAGGATATTCAGCCGTAACTACCAGCTAGCGCTGTAGCTGTGTAAGATGGAGGTCATTCAAAAGAGAAGGGGGCGGGTGTTTTGTTTGTTCGAAACCGAAACCTTGAGTAAGCAGCAGTAGTTCAAATATGGATAAGGTGGAGGAGTTTCGAAGAATGCGCGTGTTACACTGTACAACTTTAGTGCCTGTATCTGCGCTGCAGTCGGGCCTGCATAATTACTTGTGAAACGTGGAACAAGTAACATTATTTACGTAAAGTAAAATCTTTTTCATTTTTATACTTGAATGTTATGCCTACTGTCGTCTGCGGTGTAACGCCGTGTAGTTTTGTAGGTAGAACGTGCTGCCTCTGTCTTCAGGGTAAAGCCGTACCTTGAAGTTGAAGGTAGCGCGTTCTCACGAAACGTTAGTAGCTCCTTGCCAAATTACACGAAGTCTCATCCCACAAAACTAGTCGCCGTTGTGATAAACACCTTACGTTTTTATAGTCCTTTATATTTACTTCGGCCGAGATGTGTTCACACTGAACTACGAAAGTAAACTAAATTCTGTCACCTGAGGACAGGACATAAAACCAGAACACTTACAATCTGATCACAAGGTAACCCGAATAAACGGAAATTTTCTTTTGTCGGAAAACGTAGAATGAAGAAACGTAAAGTACTAGCAGTAAATGGAAACTTGTTTAACGTGCAAAGTACAACGAAAGACAAGAATATAATGGAATATATTTTTAATAGTCCTTTGCTATTTATTTATGGTCTAATTTCTTTGTGTACTTTTTGCTGTTAGAATTATCTAGAAGGAGATTCCTTTCAGACGTGTAAAAGAATTAAACTTGATTGGCAACAAAATGTGCGCGTGATGTTTTAATGAACTACTGACGGTGAAAAAAACGAAGAGGGAAGGACGGTACAAAGTAATAGAGGAAAGAAAACTGAAATAAGCCTACTGCTCAGTTACAGTGTAGCATAGCATTAAGTACTCGTGTAAGTTAAAGGGAAACCTGTTTGAAAATGAAAGTAATCATATCTCTGAGACTTCTATTATAGGCGTACAGAAGTTTACTGTAAACTATTTCAGTCTCGTCACAAGGGTGGAAAACGTTACTCAACTTCCAGTCTTAATTTCCATGCTCCATTTGCACAAAATGCATGATTAAAATTTTTTGTGTCATTGCAGACCATACTTAAAGCTTTAAACACCGTAGGCATTACACTACGTAAAGGTGTACGGAAAATATCCCTTCTTATATTTCCATATCAAAGAGATATGTCAAAAGTCGTAACTTAAAATATGGAATTTGTGTCATATAAGCGTACCATCTTTTTGAGTGTGATGTGAAGTAGAGGTTATATTTGAACGGTAGGTCAGCACTGAAATTATTTGTGAACGTTTAGCAGAGACATATTTCTTGTGAACTCGTTGGATTGGTAGATGTCAACACGCTCGCAGAAATGCCTAACCACTGTTCATGACGTTATACTTTGCGTGCAAAGCGTACGCAGCTTGTAATGTAACAAGAACAGCATTAGAAAGGAACGTGCGCATGTATTAAATAGAAGCTGTATGCGGTTACGCAACTTTCACTGCCAGTCTAGTGAATTCTCTGAAGAGGATTTCAAGCCTCGCTTGGCTCTAAAAACTTTCTCTTTATAAGGGTTGGAAAGTGTTTAGTCCATCTATTTATACATGTAGAATCCAAGATTGTCTGAACATTGTAATCATTGAAGATTCCGGTCTCCTGAGATATGACGTCGTGTCAGTTACCAACGTCGCGGAGGAATTGTCTTTATCTTCAGGATCTGAGCAGTCGACCTCGGCGTCTTATCCCAGAATGCTTGACTTCATCAGAACTGCTCTGAAAGTCTCAAATCTCGCAGTTGAGACCAGTTACTGTGACTTGCAGGCTTTAAGTGTACAGTATGCAGAGAAGTCGACATTACGTCAAATTTTGAAGAAAGTAACGGTTATCAGCTGGAATGTGGGTTTTGAAAAGTGAGAGAAGATATTGGATGCACAGTTGAGAGATTGCTTAGGTTAATTAAGCCTTTAAAGACAAAAATTTGCCTGAATTATATTTCAAGATTTAGTTTGTACCGCAGAGTAAACAAGTCCGTCTTGGTGATTAAAACGGTCATATGAATGCTGTATAGCGACGTAATCGCTGTTCTGAGAATCACACATAACACATCATTGCACTTTGTAAGCAGCGTGTAGAATTTTTGAATGTCTAGTATTTCCGAAGCTGGCGGATGTTTAAGTTATTGCTATTATTGTTATTATTGTCGCTATTCTCATTATTATTGTTATTATTATTATTATTATTATTATTATTATTACGCTGCCGCTGCTTCAGAATATTTCCGAAAGTGTGAGTCGTATACTCTTAGATATTGAGTAGAATTCCTCGGATGGGGCATCGGCCCATCAAGGTCTGTCTGTGTACACAACACGCCATCGGACGAATGACTTCATAGTAACTTATAATGTTGCTGAAACAAGCCAAAAGTATTTTTTTTTTTACTTTGGACAGCTTTCCGGCACGTTTTAGACTGTTTCTCTCAAACATTTAATAAATCCAGACCAATGCTTCCAAGAGACATATCTCATTTTCTTCATCATTATTCTTTAGATGTCACGTCGTTCCTTTATCATATATTAAATGCTAGTAACATTTGCATCATATCTTACATACACGTAATGTCATTTGGAATATCATCGGTGATGGGTCTACTCGAGTATCGTCACTTACTCTTATATTCCAAGAGTTCGTGGATGAATGAATCTGAATAAAGTAATCAGAAGCTTTCGACAGGTTACTGTAGAGATTTTGTTTGTACCTGACTAACACGTTTGGTGTAGGGGAGGTGGAAGAGCGACAAGTTGTAATTACTTGATGTGCCCACGCATTTCTTAGCTCCTTTACTTCTCTGTAGAGGTCATTGAACGTGATTTTAGATGGCTTTGCTTCGTTCAGTTTTCCATCACGTATGATTTAACCATTCCTTTCTTGTGGTCAGATTATTGTTAGTATTAAGGGTTAGAACTAAAGAATGTCCCGAATATCTTCTGAATCTAGTAAAGAATTTGTATGAACCGTGGTAAGGAGCGTCATGTGGTTCGGGCGCCAACCTTTTGTGTCCGCTTTAATTACTTGCCACTTACACTACACGTACCAACCTACACTGATGCTGCAACTTTAGTTCGTACCTCACAGACAGCACAGTCCCTAACCATTTTAACGACCAGTCGGTTAATGGCGGTTGTGCGAATTACAGGAAACAAATACATGCAATGTGTGGCCAAATGCAGAATTTCCGAATGTTACAGCAGGTGGTACCTGTGATCACCACTAGGCTTTAAACGGTTAAAGCATGTCGTCATTTAACTTAAAGGCCCTGAAAGACGACTTCTGGTGTAGACGTGTAAGCATATTATCACGGTCGTATTTTATGTGACGCGATAACGCCCCTCATGGGACTCCATGGAAACGGTTGTGATGACACACACGTACCAAGCTGTATCGTAACCATGGAAACGAAGAGCGACTCTGTAACTCATTCACATACCAAACACACACTATATATGTAACATCGTAACCATGAAAATGAACTGTGGCCCACTCACTCACAGCGCAAGCTCTGTCGTAACAGACTCTATGATCTGTGGTCGTAACCGTGGACACCCGAGAACCATGGTAGCGATCACTCACTCACTCACACAGTCACCACAAACAAAGGGTAAGTGTAAGAAAGGGGACGGTGACCGTATGAAATCTGTGTATATCTTTCGACTGCTATCAAAAACCAACGGAAAGTCGAAATTTGAATTTTCTGATGGAGGTGGATAATATACGCTTGTGCACATGCTGTATGATTTTGTTACACAGTATTTTGCAGTTTACAAACATGACAATCATGCCAAACATTTATCTGTATTAGGTAATTTTGAAGCGATCATTATGCATAGAAACTGGTTTGAATTTAATTATTGATTTATAATATCTACGTTCATTCTGTATATGTCTAGATGGATGTGTTTGAAGCATTGTAGATTTGAAACTTTTCCGCCGAGTTTGCTTTTGTTTGCAGCTAGTAACTCAAGGATCAGATTCAAATTGTATTTGCTATTACGTGTAACGGACACCACGCAGTTAAAGCATAAAGAGATGCGTGAAAGTAAATTTCCACTTCCTCTTTGATACTTCGAGGTCGAGCGATTAGCGCTCCTGCATCGTATTCTGGAGGTCCTGGGTTCAAATGTTGTCCCAGAAGTTGGTTATTCCGACTATTCTGATGTATTTCTTGGTTTTTCACAGTTCCGCCAAGCAAATGTCGGAATATCACCTTAAATTGCGCCGTGATCGTTTCTTTCCACATCTTTTCCAACTTATTCTTAAGTAATTATTGTATCACTCGACACTGTATAAATGGGACAATGAAAGTGTAGTGAAGTAAGCCGAGTTATCGGCCTTGATACTGTAATTAATTATAGAGGTGACTGGTTTCTTTCACTGAACAGCCGAATTGTGTGCGGGAAAAGAGACCCTGGTACTTGTTGGGTGTTGAGCTGGGTGATTACAAGATTTACAAGGACGTGGTGGCGAAGTAAAGGAAACTTGTCTAAACAGTCTGTCTAAACACCCTCTTGAAATGTGTATTTTAACGTACCCTATATGTAATAAGTACATATTTTCATGTTGTACTGCTGTTTTGTGCCTAGCTAAACCAAGAGACGGTGATATTCCCCAAATTTACTGTTACATTTATGAACCGAAACGTGTTGTTACACACAGTAAGCCTATATTTAGATAAAGAAACCTAGTATATGCACATTATAGTTCACTATCAAGTAAGTTCCTGCGTAACAATACAGTGTTTATGTTTACAGCCATAAGGCACGAAACAAAGGACGCCATTAGGAATATAGTGTTGGAGGAAATGAATTAACAATTCACTTGTGTAGTGCCAGGTACAAGGAGTTAAATTGAATATCAAATGCAACGAGAAAGTCGGAGAGACTTGTTCCATAACGCTACGCATGGGTGTCCGTCTACCGTTTGCATGCGTTGCAATGAAGAAACTGAAAGTAGAATTTTGTTGTAAACTTGTTTACGACCTCAAATAGACAGCTGAGGATAGGACACCTCAGCAAGGTTCGGTTCAGTTGCAAATGGTGCGAGTGGGTTGGTACCTCCTACAGATCCATTTCAGCGGAGTAAGGTATAGGCCTGTGTCAGCAACTTCTGAATCATATAAAAGCATTAAGTGGTATACATTTTGTGAGACTTTGTTTCACCTTTCTCAATGTCAAATGGATAACTTATGTCTCATTTAGAGAGATTATTTTATCATGCCATACTGCAAGTTACTTCATAGGAGTAATGCTCAGAAACCTGTAATGTTATCTTTAAAAATTATTATGCATTATAATAATAATAATATGCATTATTAAGTCCCCAATAAGGGATAAGGGTGTTCGAGAATAGGGTGCTGAAGAAGATATTTGGCCTAAAAGGGACGAGGTAACAGGCGACTGGAGGATATTGCATAATGAGGAGCTTCATAATTTGTTTGTCGTCGCTAAGTATTATTCAGTGATCAAATCAAGAAGGAGATGGGCGGCGCATGTGGCACGTATGGCGGGGAGAGAGGTGCATGTAGAGTTTTGGTGGGGAAATCTGAGGGAAGGAGACCACTTGGAATACCAGGCGTATATGGGAGGGATAATATGATAATGGATCATCAAGAAATCAGTTGGGAGGGCGTGGAATAGATTGATTTGGCTCAGGATAGGGGCATGTAGTGGGGCTGTTGTGAACACGGTAATGAACGTTTGGGTTCCATAAAATGCGGAGCAGTTCTTGACTGGCTGAAGAACTAGTAGCTTCTAAAGAAGGACTCTGCTCAGTGGGGTTAGTTAAGCCCCAATAAGAGGAACACGACTGACAATGGAAATACACGAACAGAATAAGGCACTTACTGTGGAGACTGCGTTCCTGTCTAAGGACTGATAGTCGTATCATAAGCCTGTATCTGTAATTTATCCGTCTTATCATGCTTGTCCTCCATAACTCTTGAATTAGTTCATGGATATTTGTAGAATTTGAATGAAAATTATACCCCACCTGGGTGGGTTTAATGCTTATAATTCAACAGTAATATACACAAGGTAGCAGTGTGAACTTCTGAGGTGGGAGAGATACAAGTGCCTCTTAACTGGCCTTAAAGATTTAGGGCCGCGGATTTGGATTAAACTGGTTATAGCTATGGTCGATCTGCGGTTTTTTGACACGGAAAGAGCCCTTTGTGTTCATTTCTTATACACTATGTTGATATTTTCTGATTGACCGTCGTAGATTTTGCTCCAAAAAGAAGGCTAGCCGAGTAAGGGTTCCTGATGATTTCCGTCAGAACCGAACGAACTTGTAACAACACTGGCTGCACCGGAAGTTACGTTCTGTTCACCTAAACAAGTCTTTGCTTCTTTTTATATTTATAGCCGAGAGGAGTGCGTGGTCACCGCGCGGATCGCTGATGTGAATCCCGCTATGTGTAGCCTAAGCAGTTATGTTTATCCAGTTTACTTTTTTTATGATGTCAGAGGTTCCGCAATGATCTGTTACGTCATCCAAGCAGTCATGTGGTAATAAAGATTTTAAAAACATCCACAGTAGTGGCGATAAGCGCTTGACTCGTGCTGTAACTGGAAGGAGAGACTATGAATATTTCTTCATGAACCCCAAGATGGGCTCGATACAAAGACGGACTGACTGGCCGGCTGGCTGGCCGATTGGCTGACCGTTAGTCGCAGTGTGACTGGTACTGCTGAACTGACGGTAGACGTTCTGCGATGGTCCTTTCTTCCTCCATTTTATAGCAAATTAAAAAGTACGATTTTGGGACGACATCCAGTGGCATAACATACGAGATTTTGTGAAAATCAGCCATTTTATTGTAAAGTTTAAACGGAGGACACCAGACACTCACAAAAGGAGGCTAAACAAGGATGGCGCGAAAGCTACTTAACAGTAGAGGCAACATGTTAAACGTGGACTGTCAAGTGACTTACGCCACTTTTTATATAAATCAGTAGTTCGACAAGCACGAAGACCAATGTGAACATAGTGTAACTACTTTACAAACACACACACACACACACACACACATATATATATATATATATATATATAATTGTATGATTTGGAATGCCAAGAGACACTGAATTATGTTCCAGTGAGTTTAAGTGGATAAGAACTACACTCTTTGTGCAGGAGTCCACAATTTTACAAAAATGTAGACGCCACTTCCAAATTCTAGTGTCAGAAGGGTGACACGAAGCAAGTACCGTAAGCGCTTCGTGTGTAAGGTAAAAATAAAACAGCAATTATACTGAACATATTAGGCGCCACCGTTGTAGGAAATGAATAGGAAACGGAGTCGCAGAGCTGAGTCCCGAACTGTACTTGAGTTTCCAAGCGCAATATTGTCGTGCTCCACAGAAGGCCATGAACGAGCGTTCTTGTCCAATATGGCACGATTTAGCTACTGTGTACCAGTAAGGTAAGGTTACAGGAAGGAATGACCGTCGATACTCCCGCGTGTGACTGACTAAATATATGAAGAAACGTGTCCATGTTTAACAAGTACAGTCTGTCGTTACAACCGAGTGTTGCCGTCGAAGCTAATGGCTAACAAGAGCACGTGAAGCACATTTAGGTTCTCAGGCTTGCGCGTTTAGTTATCACCTGGGCAGTGCTGATTTTGTCTTTAACCTAGTCTTCTGTTTTTACGTGTTCCCTGTCATAGCCATGAAAGCTATCCGGTGTAATTGTCGCGCTGATACGGGTGTTGTTCGTATGACACTTCAGACTTGTATGCGGAAGACAACGCGATTGAACCCCGGCTATGTTACGGGCTAGTCTGGTAGTTTTCGTCGTGTCTTAAGTCTTAGAAAAGTGCCAAGATAGTTTATCTTTCTTTTAACCAGTATGTTACAATTTCTGCACTTGTAGCCGAGTAATGTTTGATATCCGGCGATTTTTTATTGTTTGTATTTTAGTACGTGGTTCGATTCTAAGTTTTAGTCCTGGCGTTTAGTCGAGCAGAGAGTATGTTAGGATCGCCTTTCAAATGTATAACCCCACCATCTGTTGATAACAAGATATGTGGTCTCTTTAACACTGTCTCTCGCTTGTTTCAGGGTGATTGCAGAACTCTACTTACCGATTAATAATTTGCGTCATAAGGTAACCGCTTGGGTTTGTCACGGTGTGTATCATGTGAATGGCATCCCGTTCAGTCTTCTCTCAAAGTGGATTGTAGTTAGAACTACGATGTATGTGTGACTGTCGTGTTTCTCAGACCGTGAGCGCACAGTTGTGTAGGTGAGTACAGTGTTGTTCGTTCTTTGGTTCAACTCGTATAAATTAAAATGCTGGTCCTCCCGCATGTTTCATCTTCGAAATTTCTGAGTGGATTTGGATTAAATTTGGTATTGGAGCTCCGTACCAGTAGTTCTTCAGAGTATTTCGGAGCAATATAACCCTTACTTATATATATGTTCATGCCTCATCACCAGAATGCAGGACAGAATCCCAAAATAAATATAGCTAATAAGTTCCTCGAAACTGGTGGTGGTGATAGTGTTTTAAATAGTGACGCTGTCAGCATCTGGACTACACAGCGTCGATAGTAGATAGATTAATATGGATATGGTGGATCGGTGGAATGACAATTGACAGGGGAAACCCGCAAATACTCGGAGAGAAACCTGTCCCAGTGCCACTTTGTCGAGCACAAATCCCATACGGACTGCTGTGAGATTGTCAGGGTGGTTGTGGCTGACTGTGACGCTTCTAGTTGTTGCGCTAAGCCTCTAGCGATCTATTTCAGTAGTCGTAAGTCGTGATGACAGCTTTCGTGTTACATAAGGAAAGCAGGTGAGCCTTGTCTGCTGCAAAGTGAAACCGATCGGTATTATGTTAATGTGCATGAAGTCGGTATCAGATATAATTTGATTTTTCTAATGCAGACGCATTCGCCGCTGTTTTTGTTTTTTTGTTCATTTTATTCGCAACATGTCACGCGATCGTTGTCAAAGCAGACTCTGAATCCGGCTTTGGCGTAGGGGTAAGCGTCGACGTTTTAATTCCGTGTGGTTTCGGCTTTTCCATCATATTATGAACCTATACGAGGAAGCAACACTCGATTCAGAAGCGTCTTTCCTGCGGGGAAGGCGCTGTTCACCTGATGTTCCCATTGTTTCTCCCATGAATGTGCTTACGCGTTAGTCATCCCATCTACAGAGCATGCATAGGTGAGGCAGTTAGGCTAGCGATGTGAAACTGAGTTAAGTGAAGTGAATGAGCTGCAGGGAACTTGAATTGTGTAATCGAATACGGTTTTAACCCTCTATGGTTTAGAGCATGGTTTTTCAACCTGATGTACCCGTACCACCACAGGTACGCGGTCTTAATAAAAAAAATCGATATATAAAAAGGATAAAAATTTTAAAAATAAATAAAACACAAGCCGCATATACTTGCTAATTCGCAGTATTGCTGGCAACATTATGCATGCATAACTCATCTCCTCTCTCAGCCAGTCTTTCCAATTTCGGACTTTTTTTTATTGAAGTTCAAAAGAAGAGAAAATAAATACTTATGGTACATTGAAATTGTTAAATATAATTTAGTGGTACGCCAGCGGAAAAGTTTGAGAACTCCCTGGTTTAGTGGTTTAGATGTGACATCACCTTTGAATGACTTTTTCCTAGACACATGGGCTTACGTACCCGAGGGAGTTTGTATTGTCCATCATTATTTTGTATCAGATTTACAAGTTTTCAAGCGCGTCCAACGTAAGTTCACGTCCTGGTATCTGTGACACAAATATTTATTTCCAAAAGTAACCTGTGCCCAGGTGGTTCAAGTAAAAGTATTTACGCGCTACACTCTATCGTGCAGTCTGTGTGTAATGCACAGCAAGTGAGGAGCGAATACACCAGCGGTCCACAAATTTTCCAAAAATCTAGTAGCCAGCTCCAAATTCTAAGCGCCACAAGGGGGATATAAAACAAGTTCCACATTGGGGATCCACAATTCTGTTATCTGTTGTTTTCTGTTCAATGCATGTGACCAGATAACACATTTTTTTTGTATAGGGAAAAAGCTGCAATAATTATAATGAAAATATAAGGCGCCACCGTATAAAATTTAGCCACCCGGGCCACCAGGCGCCAGGGTGTTTTGCACCTACGCTGAATAATGAGAAGGTATATACATCCGTTCACCATCTACGAAATGTACTTTTAAAACAATAGTGTTCTCGTTTTTTATCGTCTTATGACTTGAATGAAACTGTTCCATAAAGATTTTCATTTCTTCTTCTTGCATGAACTTGACACTGCAGCTTGTTTCGCTTGAGAATTTATTACGTTAGATATGCACGATGCCTTGTTACCTGCACACAGCACCAAACAATACAGAAGGACTCGTGCAGGTATCTGTCCTCGGAGTGGGATTCGAATACATGCCCATGTTTGAGCCGCCTTATACCATGCTGTCATTGCGACTGATAGTGATGAGATTTCATAAGTACGTTATGGTGTGTGAGCGATGTGTATAGGTAATCGAGGCCATCAATCGCGAAGATAATTTCGCGTGGCTGATAGGTGAATGAATGGGATTATGGAACATTGGTGGAATGATGCTAACTGGGGAATATCGGAGTACTCGGAGAAAAAAAACCAGTCTCACGACTACTCTGTCCACCACAAATCCCAAGTGAACTAAAGTGGGATCATCACTTCAATTTCCGGCTGTAAATCACGTAAGAGCCATTTGGCACTGGGTACAGTCACTGTTTATGAAAGCAGGACATGTATTTGCTGCATTCCATTTTCTTCTTCAGGGTCATACCAACAAGGTAATGATCATTTTTATTCCAAATAGCAAGCGTAATGCATACTGACACACAATTCACATATGGAAACGAGACTGTAATACTGATATTAGTTACGGAGTGCGGAATGCGCTACTTTCGGCCAGGAGTGGGGAGCCCTTTTTTACGCTCCCAGGGATGGGCTTCTTTTTCATTACTTCTATGTGCCTGAATAGAAAGAAGGCTGACCTTCTTAGTTTCCATCTTATTGGTTTACGTGACGTTCTGTTTCTTTGTTGGGTAGCCTACTTTATTTGTTACTATTGTGCTACCTATGGCTGTATTACTTTGTTGCAATTATTATACGTACATACTTATTATTATTATTATCATTATTATTATTATGTGTCGGACGTCGCAGTCTAGTGGATAGCACTCGTGCTTCATACTCGGGAGATCGCGGACTGATACCATGTATCATGTTCAAAAACGTGGGCTTCGGAGGTGTGAGAGTAGGGTGCTTAGGAAAATATTTGCACGTAAGAGAAGTAGACCGGAGAAAACTGCATAATGAGGAGCTTCATAATTTGTACTCGCTAAATATTATTCGGATGATTAGATCAAGGAGAATGAGATGGGCGGGGCATGTGGAACGTATGGGATTGAAGTTCATACAAGGGAGACTTGAAGGAGAGAACCACATGGAAGACCTAGCGTAGATGGAAAGATAATATTCAAATAGATTTTAAATAAATATAACGTGATAGTCTGAATTGGATTCGTCTTGCTTAGGATAGGTACCAGTGGCAAGCTGTTGTGAACATGCTAATGAACCTTCGGGTTTCATACAGTGCGGCGAATTTCGTAACTGAGGACCCATTAGCTTCTTAACACGGACTCTGCTCCATGGATTTAGATATTTAGTTGTGAGCAAAAAAGTGTGGAGATTGAAAACAGCTATTCTGAAAAGGCGCAGCACGAAGTGTATGAATGTGCAAAAACTATCAGGTTACTGCAGTTAAAAAAACAGGCCGAAGATGCTGAAAGAGGACTGAAGAGGATCTGGCTGATATTATCACATTTTATAAACTGCTCTTAGTAAATGTGTAGAGACATATTTGAATTTATTATGTTGCGGCACAGCAGCTGAGGAACATGTCTTGGGTAGCAAGAACAAGGGAGAGAGTCGCCTGTTGTGCTACCCAGAGCTGCTGAAGTCGAACCGAGTTTTATTTGTGTTCAGTCAGCAAAAATTGTGGGCAGCGGTTGGTTTCTCTTTCGATTGGCCGTTTGAGTGATCATTGAACCGAATGAAACATTCGAGCAAAACAACGAATCGGTTGCGAGATTTGAGATTCTCACAGTGGTGTTGCGAAGATTCAAGTCTTGTGGGATATTACGCCGTGTAGCCTGGTAAATATATAGTCACTGATGTTTTGAAGGATCGTAGTGCTTTCAGTGGTCAGGCATTCCAGGAACTTCGAAACGTCGGTAACTATTCACCAGTCGACACTGCGTAACATCCCAGAAGACTTCACGGAGAGTGATATGGTCGGAAATATATCACGGACGGCGCCTGAGACATGCCTATAGAATTTTAGTCGGAAAACATCGAGGGAAGAAACAACCTCGGAACGCCTCGGTTAAGTAGGAGAATGATACTGGTTAGATCTTACAGGGACAGGTTGTTGTGATGGAGTAGACTGATTGAGCTGACTCCGTAATGGACCGAGAGTCTGACTTGGTAAATAAAGTAATGAACCGTGGGGTATATGGGAGCAAGAATTCATTAATGCCCCACTTACCAGCTCTCAGCTCTTTAACAGAGTCCCAGTCAAGACTTCGAACCGTGTAGGCCAACGATACGAATCAAGCATTGTACCGCTTTGCTAACCTACTCCGCGCGGTGGTTTTACTTTCAGTTTGAAACTGACCTTGAACGAAGAGGTGAGACGTTATGAAAGCTGTGCCAAGATCGTTCCATATCTGTAATAGGTGCACTTCTTTTGTTTAGGTTTGTTGTCGATGCGAGGTATTTGTGGGTTTCCGTGGGATGTGGGGATCCTTCAGACAACAAATTTGTATTCTGCTGCCAGAGACGGTTGCTGAATATGCCTGGCACATTTTCGTATTAGGTACAACTGGAAAAGAATACCAACACACGGGCGTGTGACTATGACAGAGTAGATGTTAGATGACAAAGAGTGGAAAGAGCCGCAGTTTCCGAATGTGATCTTTGTTCTTTTCAATCATTCCGTTGTCTTCTTGATATTGTTGGCAGAATTACCAAGACAGGCAATGTACGTATAAACTTAACATTGAGGCGCATTCGTGTAACCATTGTTGCCGTGGAAAAGCAATAAGTATTACATATTCTGAGTGTGTGTCTGTAACCTTAGTTATCCAGCATGCAGTCCGCATGCGCCGTATTATGTCATCTGTGGCCTATCTGACTCTACCAAATTTTTCCACATTGTCTCATAAACGGCACGATTTCCGGAAAAAGAAAGTTATTGGACATAAAATGTGTGTTTTGATTTTCTCTGCAGTTTTTGTCTGAAACGTTTCTCATTCTAAGAAGAATTCAGTGAGATGTTATAATAAATGTACAAACGTCTTTATGTAAAGTACGTGTTATTCTTGTCATATTGTAATGAAACTTGAATTTTCTCAACAGATTTTCGAAAAATACTCAAATATCAAATTTCATGAAAATCCGTCCAGTGGGAACCGAGTTGTTCCATGCGGACAGACAGACAGACCGACATGACAAAGCTAATAGTCGCTTTTCGAATATTTGCGAACGCGGCTAAAAAGGGCATACATTACAGTCAGTAGGCCTGAGGCTAATGAAGAGGTGTGCGACTATTTGTCCAACCACCATTCCGCCCGTATTTTTCCTCTCCTAAAGTACTGTACGAAATTAAGTATTAGCGACGATTCTTTTGGAGGAAGTTTTGTTTAGTTGGTACATGTAGTCTCAATTGAAATTTGTCATCTAAAAGCTCATTATCCGCATAATTTATACATGCAGTAAATCATAGACCTTATGGGGTATAAGGTTTTTGTTTGAAATATATTTAATTGCGGTGAATGTTTAATGAAATATAAGTGACATGTCTCTGCAGTATACTGTGTATTGTTGACATTCTGTGATAATGTAATTTGCAACATCAGTGTACATAGTACCTGTGCTATGTGACAATACACTGTACAGTCTGACGTTTTTACATACCTGTTGTTAAATATGCACATCAAAATGCTATGAAATATAAATTGTAGGTATTAATGAGTTGTATATGTCATCTCCATACTGATTATTTTCCAGGATGATCCCCACTCCCACCTGGTATTTTAGGAAATTAATATGGTCTGTAAGCAAAGTTACATTGGATTGATTAGTATTAAAATTAAATTCTCTAATAGGCCCCAAATACAAAGCTGCATAACAATACATTGTGTCAGTTTTGGAGATAAAAGATGCAGATAGACAGACACCCTCCCCATAATGCGTTTCGATTATGTACGTAATGCAGTCACATAAAACCCGGCATGGAAAGACCTAATATAGTATTAAATCACATTAACAATCATTATGACCTGTGTTACTTTAATGACATTATTTAAGTCATGTGGTGTGTGCATTTTAATATCAGAAGTACGCAACTTTCATTCTATCAGGTTTGTAGGGCAAGTGGGATTAAATGTGATGGCTCTTATCTTATCTTACTTTGTAGGATAAGTGGAGGTGACAGTACACTGGCAGCAGTATCGACTACTACGGTGTGCTGGGAAGAAAGAGTAGTATTGATGCTGACGATCTTACAGGATAAGTAGCTATGGAAACAGACGTTAATCAAGATTTGGAAGATTACTGGAATGAGTATAAAGTTTTGCAGCATACAAAATTGCCAGATGGTTGTTTGGAAGAAGCTGAAGATTATGGGTCTCGAAGTTGTGATGGTAAGTTTCGTAATTTATATAAATATTTGTAAATTTCTTATTATAAATGTCAGTAAAAATCTGTACTCCACATCTGAGGGAATTGCATTTTTTTTTAAGTTTAATGCATGGCATAACAAGAATCTACATACAAGGAAATATTATTATTGGTGGGACCAAATGGGGTTGTTTGGAAGCAACTGCAGACTGGAGAGCCTTGCCAAAAAAAGCTGTGTATTGGAAAATATTTCACTGGCTATAATTTATTCGTGATGATTGGGTACATTTTTAAATAAACCAAAAAATATGAAATAATGTAATTAGACCAATAATTTGGACAAAGTGTTGTAGTTCTGGTCGGTGTTGTTGAAGGTGACACAATGAATTAAACAGATTCTGGGATTACCAGACTCAGTTCTCATATGACTTGTAGGTGTAATATTTAGAAATAATAAATATACATAGCATGCTCCCCGAAATTTGAACTCCTGTCAGTATCTTAATTTTGTTTCATTGTATTTATTTTTGCAATTACAACATTTTCTCTTTATTATCTATGATAAAAGAAAAATGTATGAAGGGTTGTGTTATTAATTTTATCTGAATGTTGTTGTGAACTGGACTGAATTTTTTGCAACCCTTATTTTACCCTCTCCCGGGTTCACAAACAAAGATCTGCCATGCCATCATTGAGTTTTAAACAAGATTTTAATCTGAATGCTCCAGAATATACAAACAGCTACAACCACTGGACATTTGACAACGCTTGGTCCCAATTTTATTCATATTATAAATTAATCAGTTAAATAAATCTGGCATTTGTAACATACTCTCAAACCACCTTCACTCTAGTCATGTATTTGGAAGAAGAAGAGAGAAAAGGTAAAGTTGTCCTTGTACATGTCGTGAAGGCCTGTATGTGGATTGAAGGTATAGGTTTACTCATTCTTAACCTGAGCACTAGATGGAGGTGAGTGGCCAGACACATGCCCCAGCCGCGTTATCCCTGGCAAAGAGCTACCATTACAATTGAATGGGAGGTTGTGTGGCCCAAGAGTTGGTCTGGATGTTTTGAGAAGAGAAAAATCTCTTGCCTCTGCTGGGATTCGAACCCTGTATCATCAAGCCTATAAATAAATGCATAATTGGGGATCTGATTGCGTGTCTCTGAAGCTATACAGTGAATTTTCATTAATTTTGATTTTGAAGCTTGCACAGAGAGTTACTGTGTGAATTTAATTTTGGCCCATGTTGGCTCAGTATAACGCATTTTTCACATTAAGCTCAAATTGAACTTTTCCCTCCCCCCACCTCCAAATGGCATCTTGTACATAAAATGTTTACATGACATAAAGTGTAGATTTCTTTAATAACCTATCTGAAACATGCATTGATATAGTGTGTACATAACATAAAATTTAGGAATGTAATTAAGACTTAAGTGTTTAGGTATGTCAAGTGTGATTCCCTTTGCAATAGCAGATTTGTATCCACAGTAAATGAATATTAAAGCTGTGAAGTGTGCACAGAGGAAAGAGCAGTTTGGTATTTTTGTACTGATTTTATGTTGGCTGGCTGCTTTTACAAGCCAGGATAATTCAGTCTTAGATACCTGACAGGGAAGAGGATCTTTCTCTCACATCTGTACCAGCCAAGTCGCCCACCCAGCCTCTTGCCCAGAGAGCATCAGGGATTCTTTCCCTAGAGGTAAATCAGGGAGACTGTAAAACTGACCACTTCCGTCTGCCTAGTACTGTAGCTAGTAATGCATTTAGATTCACCTCCACTGCCCCATTACACCTTTATGACATATTGCTTACCTTTTCGGCTGTGTCTACATGTTATTTATGTTTTCAGAGGGTGAGCAGGAAGCAGAATGGCTCCGGCTGGCAGGCCTTCCCCAGCTGACAGCACCATATGAAGAGGGACGTGAACTGCCAGAGAGTGAATTGGATCCTGCACTGCGTCTCCTGCCATCTCACCATGCCGAGGCAGTGCGACGTCGTGTCAAGACACTGAACTTAACAGTGCGACAAAGAGGGCGCCAGCATCGCTCCCGTGGACGTAGGCCTGACATCAGGGATGTCTTCAGGGATATAGAGGTGCATACATTTCTTTGCATTCTTTAAAATGCACTCCTTGTTGGTCACTTTGCATGTGTATTGATATAATGCTTGTTAAGGCAGTGTGGTGATTGACACTGGTGGGGCAGAGGAAGATGTAAAAATATGGATTCAGAAGGGAAATGCAGCTTTTATTCAACTTTAATGAGTGTGAAGAGTGTGAAAGGCTAGGGAGATGTACATTGCAACAAAGTTGAGAACATTTAGAAGTAATGTCAAATCTGTTCTTCCGTATGGGTGTGAAACATGGAAAGTTACAAGAGAATCACAACGAACCTGCAAACATTGATAAATAGGTACCTTAGGGAAATTTTTAAGCTTTTTTAGTTTAACTTTATCTCAAATGAACTGTGGAGGCATAAACAAAAGAAACCTGTAGCAGTCAAAATCAAACTGCAGAAATGGAAGTGGATTGGATACATTGAGGAAGCATTTTTATGCCATAGAGAAACAAGCTTTGAGTCAGAGCCTCCAAGGACAACATAGAAGAAGAAGACCAAGTAGGAGCTGGAGGAGAAAGATAGAGGAGGAAGCTGAAATGGTGGTAAAGACTTGGAGAGAGGTCAAGGCAATAGTTAGCAACAAAGTCCACTGGCGTTGCTTTGTGGAGGCCATGTGATCCAAAGTGGAGTAACAGGAAATTGACTGTCTTGTAAAGGATCAGTGCATAATAAGTTGTGTCCATATTTGTCTAATCTACCTGCATGTTTCAGCTTAGATACCTTGTGTTTCATACACCTCTCTTAGTTAGTATTGGCACACCTTTCAAATCAAGTTATGATGGGCTGGACATGTAGCTTGGCTACCGAATTTATTAAATTCTATTCAGGTATACAGCAAAACTGCTTAGAATGGAGGCTGAGTTCACTGTAACAATGGTACAAGAAAATGCAGACAGCTATTCAAGCCCCAGGTGGGATTCAGACCTTTGATCCCAATGTTTTAGGCAGCATAAGACTGTATGTGCCATAAGCAAGAACTGGCCTTTATTTATAGACCATATAAAAACATTTATAATATTTAATACCACCAGTAAGTAATTGTTTCAGAATTTGAAACCTGGTGAAATTCATTTCTCCTGTGCCACCACAGCTTGAAAGATCATTTGAAGCTGTTCTAACAATATATGTGTTACTGTCTGCATGTTTTAAGAAGTTGATTTTTGTTTCTAGAATTCAAGTACTGGCACGAGATCCCGAAGTGCTACACCAGATTCTCTAGATTTGGACCATCCTGGTTCTGAGGATGTGGGACCTCCTAGTCCTCCCTTACAATGGCATATACCCAGAGGCACAAGTATTTTGAACTCGGGGTCTGGGCCACAAGAATGGGGAAGCAACTCTGGCTCTCCAACTGCAAGCTAGTGAGTAAATTTGTTATTTTTTTTGTTACTGTGAAGTGTATGTGTACTTAATTTTGGTCTGTAGCAGATATATGTATCTCATACCCATAATTTTTCTGTCCTGTTTTTGAGTGAGATATAAAAGTATAAGATATATAAAAGTAGCCCATGTCAGTACGACAACCACAGCACATTCAGGAGTAGAGAAAATGTTTGTTGTCAAAATGGTACCCTTAGCATGCATGAACACTCTAAAGAACTTATCAGGAATGAATCACATGGTTATGACAACAGTATGCACATACATCAACTTTAAAAATATGCTCACAGTATCAAGAGGCATTGCAGGTATAGGCTACTTTTAAGTGCATCACCAGGCATAACTCCTACTTCAATGCAGAATTTTATTAAAAAAAAAAAATCTCACTGCATTGACATGTGCTTTCCATGAATGTATTTACATTGATTTTGTACCAAACTGATGGGTGTGTTATTTTAAATCAAAATGTAACAATAAAAAACTTGCCAAAAATTTATCCTTTATGTCTCCTCAGTTTATATAGTGGAACTAGAATTTGAGAAAGGTATTTTAGTTATAGTTTGTGTATATGCCTTATATAATGTCCTTGATGTGCCTGAGTGAGGGAATGAGTCACATCCCGACTGCAGTGGCAACCATTGTTACTAGCCAGCATGTAATGGGTACATGGCTAGTTTATTAATAATGCTGTATGAACTGCTGAAGTTACATTGTGTTTGATGACATTTGGTAAGATGTGACTGTGAATGGTTAATCACAAAGTACTGGTTTGTGGGCAGAAATTGACCATATTCTGTACCATGGCCTTCTCATGCAACAACTGAAGAAAACAAACCTGAGAATTGTTACCACCCTAATGTGACCTCTCAGGATTCAGTTTGCATTAGCATTATACCCTGTGATTTTTTTTTTTTTAACAATTTTCCTTTATTTCCTTGTAAATACACATTTCTATACACACATGTTTGGAGGATTAAACAATTGTTCCATTTACCAACTGCTTATGTGGGCTAGGTATCGGAACTTCCTTCCTAACCTATATGTACAATGTTAGAAAAACACATACTCTTTGTTATTGTAGTGAAAAATTTTATAAAAAACACTACCTTCTGAATGTATCTAGTTATAGTAAGGCATGTTTGGGCCTTTTATGTATGTAGCGTTTGTACATTTTTTTGTAGGTCTGACTTCTCGTAGTGGCTGATTTTTGCCACGAGTGGGTTTGTGTGTTCAGTACATTGGGTATAAAACCGAGCGGAGAGATGAAGTAGGTATTCTTGGAGCCTTTTGATGTCTATATTGCAGTGGAGATCTTTGATGGGTGTTCTTCTAGGAGCATTTAAGATCACTCTCAAACATTTGTTTTGTAGGATTTGTAGTTGTTTGTATGTAGAATCACTGACGGAGCACCAGACTGGGACTGCGTAGGATATTATGGACCGGATTGATGTTTTATAGAGAAGGATTTTAGTTGAAGTTGTTAAAGTTGATTCCTTACTGAGAAGAGGGAATAGCTTGATGAGTGCACCGATTGCTTTTCCAATCTGTCCTTTAATGTGTGGTGAGTAATTTAGTGTTTGTGTGAGCCGTAGTCCCAAATATTTGACTTCTGATGACCATGGGATCGTCATACCTTGCAGCCGAGGGGAGGTGGATGATCAGGACGCCGTTTGGTGAATAGAATGGTTTCCGTTTTGTCCATGTTTACCTTTAGCCTCCATATTTTGAAATAGGCGGCCAGCCGTGTGGTGGCGTGAGACAGTCGGCGAGCAATATACCCTGTGATGCTGTAAATACGAACAAGTATAGTCATTCTTCATGTGAATACCTGTTGTGTGCACAGTATCCGTTCAGCTAGTCCAAGAAGCCATGCAGTTGGACCAGAAAAAGATAATCTTTATGGCAGCTGTTCCATAGATCAAGTCCATGGACAACCCAGTGGATCAGCTAGTGCTTCTGAGCTATTCCGTCGTGTTAGTAATTGGGCTGGCGGAGGAAGCCGAGGTGATGTTGCCTGTGATACAGGTAAGTTCGGCATTTGCATTTGCATTTGCATTTCAGTAAGCTATGTTGATGCTCTTTCACTGTTTCCTGTAAGGGGTCAGTCAGTAAGTGAAATATTTTTACATGTGTCAATCATCTCACATTTTTTATCTTCTACTTCAGGTTTACTTTCCTGTACTTTAATACTGTCAACCACTAGTGTAAATTATCCCAGTGTGGGCCATCTGTTAGGTATTTTGCCTCACCTTTCAGCTTCAGAGCTCTTCTGAATATTTGATACATCCATTTTAAATAACTGCAACAAAAATGTCCAAACCCCATCTGATTATCTCAGTCCTAGCATTTCTCTGTTTGGTTCTCAGAAACTGTATATGCAGTGCTAATGTTTACTTTTTCTGTTTCTATTTGTTTCTGAGTCTTTCAGTTTGATGAATTATTATGTATTTAAAGTGTGTCTTATATAATTATACTTTATACTGTCTTGGGACTCCCACATTCCAAAGTTGGTTCATTCACAATGCAGTAAAATTGTGAACTTGACAGTAATTGTTTCTTTTGTTGGCCTTACTTCCAGCCCTCCATTGTCTGAGATATATCTAATATACTCTATGTGTCAGAAGTTTCCATACAAGTTTAGTATTCATGTGACTGTGGGTTCAGTTTGGACAGCTCTAAAAATATGTATCAGTTTTGTAACAATCAGTCACATCAATACTGGAGGAAAGCCAACGCCTGAAACGTACATGTACACATCATTGAATACAATTGCAATACTAGTATAATGAACTGCCAATTATCACATTCCTTTAGGGAATCATGAGTTTATAATCAGTTATACATTTTTTCTCATATTTTAATGACCTGAAGTGAATGAATGACTGTGTGCATAATTAATACATCTGCTAACAGAGGGCATTCGAATGGTGGGATACCAGCGTCTTGGTACCATCCACTTACCTCGACCACGAGAGAAAGTCCGTTCCAGTAGTGACCCCACTTCACCCAAGCTCTATGCCAAGAATGCACAGTCATCCAAGATGGCTGCAACGGCCCTCATCAGTAGCCCTGCCATCAGGCTGGCAGATAGGAATAAAAAATTGCTCAAGTGAGTTTGTAGTATAATTTTATACTGGATTCAGTAGGAACCTGCCAGATGGTGGTTAACAGGGATGCAAAAAACTTTTGGGACATGCATTGAGTCCCAAGTACAGATTTTAGTCTTTGGGTAGAATGTAGAAATATAATGAGTGTTTTTGAGTGTCTTCATTAGAGGCCGGAGGATGTTTCAAATTATCCAAATACAAGTATGTGATCTTGATTTCAGGCTTCCACTGCGATGTTGATGAGATCTGCACTCTTCTGGGCTCTTCTTTCCTACTCAGACTATTGACCCATGAAGATGGGACTGATACGTTTTCCCAAAGCATCGGTAAACATTTACCACATGACGCCACGTAATATCCCAGAAAAGTGCAGATCTCACGAGTACATGGTGATTGAAGAACACGTGGATTGTTGCCTGCTTGGTCTAATGTGCACTTGTCTTTCTTATTTGACTGTGGTTCATGCTGTTGACCCACGTTTCATCACTGACTCACAGCAGCCAGACTGTTAATGACAGTTACCAGTCACATCCAGAGATATATATATGAGACTGAATAATAAATTGATTTGATTTGATTGACAGTTGGGTAAATACTGGCTAAAGCACAACTGATTGACATCTTTCTTCATTAACAGTGATCATCATGTGCCCATTTCACGTAGCCACAGCAGTTTGTACAGCACTGACATTGACACTGATGGAGTAAGCCAACAGAGGGCAGCAGCAAGGGCTGTTTTGCGTCGTTCTGGATCTCAGGGTCATCTTGGATTTGAGGAACTTTCCCAAAGACCTCTGTTTCCCAGTCATGAATACATTGCCAACGTTCGAGGGAAGGTAAAACAAAAGCATTGACATCTGCATGAAACCATTTGTCAATACATGATGATCTAATATAAAAATATGATATGTCTTTCTGTGTGACTTGTAGTGACAACTCAATTGGTAAAGTGACTGCCTGTGTCCTGCGTCACCAGCATTTAATTTCTGGTAGAAGGAAGTGGGATATTTTCTTTGTTACCATGTACAGACCAGCTCCCATGAATCCTTCTATCCAATGTACACCAGGGTCTCTTTCCTCATGGATGATGTGGTTGAAGTGCCCAACTAACCACACTTCCATGTAATACTGAGATTAATGTGTGCAGCTTTACTTCCATTCCACCATGCTGCTAGAGAACTTTACCTTTGTTTTGTGGGAGGAAAGGGAAGGTATATCCTCTTCTGTCAAAATTTTTTTTGTAACTAATATTGTAACATTTCTTTTACTATTATTCACACAAGATAGTGTGACAGAGTATAATGTTCCTTATCTGTTTGCCTAATTGCTTATATGCGTTCTTTGGTTAGTGTGCATGATACGACAGGAGAGCTCATTGTGTTGTTGTCAGCTTGTTTAATTTCCAGAATTACTCAACATATTTAGATGAACTGTTATGCAAATCTTATTTTAATCTGTATTGATTTACTGGGAACTCTACTTGTCATAAATCTGAAATTAAATGTTGCCAAATTTGTAAAAGAAAATGATTCATAATGCAGAATTTTGGTACTAGATTTACGTGCCTTTCATCATGGACATTTTGAACCAGAGATGAAACTTTCTTTGTTCATGAATCACATATTAATCGAGAACTAATGGGTTTCTGGACTTCATCCATCGTCTGGAAATCTAAAATGACTAGATAACACTGGTCCAGTGATAGAGGTTAGCTCTATCTAAGGGACCCAACAGAGTAGGTGTCTCCCCCCCTTTTTACTTGAGGACGGAAGCAGATCCAGTTTCCAAAACGTCATGTTATCTAGTCATTTTAGATTTCCGGACGATGGATGAAGTCCAGAAACCCATTAGTTCTCAGTGTTACATACCATCGTCAGAACCTTTTAGAATTCACATATTAGTCATTTGAAGATATGATTATAATTGTTTTTCTGTAGCCTGGGGTGTCAATTTATTCAGACCCTAGTCTAGTTGGCAGAACTTGGATAGAATTCATGGGAGAAGGTGATCTTCCAAAGCTGCAGTCACCACTGCTTCTTGAAGTAACAGCTTTGCTAGATGACAATGGCATTACTTTCCGGAAACGAAAGCGACCAAGAAGGAACCGGAAAGAAGGCAAGTATCTATTTTGACATGTCAAAATGTGAGATAGTGCAAATTGTACCTGTGGTTGCCAAGCACAGTTTTGCTGTGACTGCATTTAGTTTTATCCCTTTGGCTGTTCACCAAAAAGATTTTTATTTTTCTCTGTGATCACCAAAATGGTAAATATCCGATAACCCTTGTCAGTTATGTTACTGTCAGTAAGTTCACCGTCATTATGGGGTGGTAAAGGGGCCAGGATAGGTGTGGGGTTATGTCCATCTGTCTGCGTGTTTCATTTCCAAAACTGCTGAACAAATTTTGTTTACTTTCTGTTTTGGTGGTCTAAATGAGTGGTTTTTGCGCACATTTAATTTTTATTTGTATTGGCCTAACATAGTACCAACTTTGTATGAAGCTGAGATGAAACTTTATTTGCGCAAAATTGTTCATCGTATATAAAAATTTGTGTGTAAAACAAAATGTAGTCTTTATTGAGATTCATAAATTTTTGTTCAAAACATTTTCAGTGTCATGAATGTGTTTAATGAATTGCTGTAGAATTTATTTAATCTCTCACCCACGGGACTGGACAGACAATACTGATTCTGACCTAAGTTCTTACAGATCATTTTTTGTTATTGCTTCATACTTTGGCTGCCCAACTAATCAGAGACACATTCCCTTTGGATATTTTGTTCAGTTGCCAGTTGTTTAAAATTTCACAGCCAGCCCTCAGAAACTTGTCAGTTATTTTCATTTAATCATATAAAGTCATAGCTTCTTCAGTTATCATAGTCCCAGTCACAGGTTTTCCTTTGGAATGCGTTGCTGAAAACCTCTTATGCAACACCATGCCCATTTGTATTATTTTAGGCTCTTTCAATGTCTGTTGCTTGAGAATGATGCCATAAACGATTATAATTGGTCCTTCTGTTTCTTTATATCATAGATTGTTGATGATCCCATGGTGTATGAAGCCATATTCTCTCTTCAGCTTTTACTACTTTCAGGGCTCCTAATTGTTTCACTTTTGTATGGAACTGTTAAAGTTATATATCTCCTCTTGCCAGCAGGACCTTGTTCACTCATCTTCGGATCTTTTGAAGCCATTATAATAGCTTGATGGGCTGAATAAAGTCCATGTAACCCAAGATAAATTCACAGTATGTGTACACATCATGCAAGTTACCAACGGCGAAACTTGCAGTCTTGGGACTATTTTCCTAAAGTGCCAAACTAGCAAGAGTGCCAGATTAAAGAAATTATACTGTACAAGGAAAATAATTATTGACTGTGCAGTATAATATCTGTTGTGTAATGAGCCTTGTAAAAATTGTTTGAAACAAAGTGATAAACTTGTATCTGCAGTAAATGAACAACGAGGCCATTCAGGTGTCCAATATCTAAAAGGTCACATTAGGAAAATACATGTAATGTTGCAGCATATATCTGCAGCGGCAGTATACATCTTATTATATGAACAACAACCAGACTGTTTTTCACTTGTTGTGGAACCAGTGCAAGCAATAGAAGTAGCATAACATTCTGGTTTTTAAGACAGATTTTAATGTGAATGCTTATGGGCTGACCATGTAGTTTAACAGAATCCCATAAGTGGACTGTACTGTACCCCTGTGAGGTAACTTGTGGGAACCACAGAGTTATGGGTATGCAAGATGAATTGTTAGAAACAACCAAGAAAGTGAATGGCATTTAATGGGAGTACAGTAATTGGGATCCAAAGTGTGAAATAAGTCTTAGAAACTCTGTCAGTCTCTTGTCTGCCTGCTGTTCCCCCCCCCCCCCCCAATGATAGCCACATATTCTAGACATTTTGTGGAACTGCTGCTTCAGTAAATTATGCTGGCCTTCTGTAGGAAGAAAGAGCTTGCATTGCTGCAATTCAGGCAGTTCGTTATGTTAGAACTTTGGATGGCAGAATTGTTTGTATTGAGCATGCTTAGGGCAGTATGAGATTGCAGGGTAGATATTTGTGTTGTTTGTGCTGAACTTTTGGAAGTGAATGCAGAGGAGACTGGGAGGGTAGTGAATGATTGAGTGGTTCTGTCATAATTATGTTCATCCTACTCATTAGCATATCTGTTCCACACCTCATGTTCTGGAATTAAAAAACAATATGCTTGTTTGTCATATATTTTGTGTAAATATGTAACCCCAATGTACTGGTGCAAGCAGATGGTCTTTTCATGGACTGTAGACCCCAATTTAAAAATGACACATTATGACAAAGGATATGCAACTATTCCCCAATTTCTGATTACTGTTCTCTTTTGCCGACTCCTTGTATGTATCATAAGCACTGGTAATGTACAGCTGTACAAGTGTGCTATAAAATATTTTTTCTTCAAAGTCATATTCTGAAATCTGAAGTAATGTTTTGGTTTATAAAGTTACGCATTAATAATTCAAATGAAAGTATTCCTCTTTGTGTAATTTAGGATTACTATATATCGTGTCACAAGAAAAGAGGACATCTTTCATGTATTGATTGTAAAAAAGAGGACATGTCAATACAAAAGTGGTTAAAAAAGAGGACATATAAATAGTAACAATTCTATTAAATAAAAGTTTCTCTCACTGTTTCTCTGCTAGTAGTTCTTTAAATTTTATGGGTATGAAATTCGGAGTAAGACATTCTTTAGGTATGTTTTTCACTGAGTTGTTCAGAATTAACCACACCAGAGTTTTCCGAGACATTCCGAAAGTCAACTGAACTCGCGGTTTTTTTTTGGGGGGGGGGGGGTGTCAGAAAACAATAGTGTAATATTATTATGCGTTTCTTAAAAAATAAGTAGGAATATTTTTTACACATCTCGTACCATTAAACTATGCAAAAGCTTTCAGAAAAAACAAATAGTCAAAACCCAGAACATTTCTACAAATTTTAAAAACCTACTCAGGTAGAATTGTTGGGTCGAAAAAGAGGACGTATCCAGGGAAAATAGGATGTATGGTAGCTCAAGTGTAACTGTTATTGCATAGGTATTCGTTGCGTTAATCATGTTTTAAAATTTGTAGTATTATTATAGTAATTACAATAAATGCTTAGGTATTCCTTTTTATGTAGTTATTACTGCATGATTTGATATCACATTAAGCATGTTTATAAACTTACTGTCCAGTTAGTCTTACAGCCTGGAAAATATGGTATTGAATCTTTACACATTCCATTTCATTTCTACTTGTTGCTGTATGATGCAACATGATAATCATAATTCTAAACTTCATTCTGGTGAACTTCCTAGGTTTTACATTTTAGTTGTCAAATCTTTCTTACAGTAGGGAGCGTGTTTGGTGTTTCTCTGGCAGCACTGTTAGAACGGGACCAACGTATAACTGCAGAGGACTGTGAAGGTGTTCCTTTAATCTTCCAAAAGGTATGGTTAAACTTGGATTCTGTATACTACTTTCTCTGTTAATGATATGAATACAAAATCCTCATACAGTCAGTTCTGCCATAACACAATAGTTGCTTTCTTGTGAGACCTTGCATCTTAGAAAATCACATAATAAAAATAGGTTCAGATCAAAAAAATTTGGTCCATCATCCAACCTTATATCTTCACAATGGTCACTGAAATCATGTACTAGCCAACATGTGTATGCATAAGGTTGCATAATACAAACGGCGTTCACCTATTCATCAGTCATGTTATAGCCAATTTGCGTTAATGAAACATACAGAATAGCGGAACTGACTGTATTTATAAGATGTACCATTGAAGTTTATTTATTTATTTATTTTATAGTCCGCTCAGTCACACATATGATACCAGACACATCAAATTCATTACGCACAGCATACAATTCATCAGACTTCAATTCATAGATCGTACATCACGGAAAAGATACAACCAACATTACAATACACCTCCATGATTTCAAAGATTAATATCCTCCCTGACAGGGCTTCTAAACAACAAAACATGCATAGTAATGAACAAGTGATAGAAAATATCAATAAGACATATATTCATCCACAGAGTAAAAGATTTGTATTGTATTGTATTGTATTTTATTTCGTCCTAGAAATCATTACAGAATGATATTGGACACGTCCAGAGAGTAAACAGTATAAGAATTACAGTAAAAGCAAACAAACATGTAAATCTGATATAATTACATACATGTACAGGACCACACAAGGCCCTGATTAACATAATACACATAAGAAAGAAAGCACTGGCCATTACCATACAGAGATACATCTTTAACCCCGTTCCTACAAATTAAGAGTTAACTGTCATAAATTCTTCCACCAAATAAAAACTCTTTTCAAGTAGGAAATTTCTAAGTATCTTCTTGAATTTTATTATGGACTTAACACTTTTAATTTTGCTAGGTAGTTTGTTATAAACATGCACACCATTGTAAAGAGTAAAAAATATTTCAACTTTCTTTTAAATTTCTGTCACTTTTCTAATTTCTTTACTTTGTTTGATAATTTATTGTATAATTTAATATCCATATTTGCAACATTATTTTTAAAAAGAGTAGTTCTGCAGAACTGAACATGAAGATCTGATTTATGGCATGTACAGTGGTCATGGATTTCTTAATTTAACTTCATCTTTTCAATACTTGATTTTGTATAACATATAGCTTCACTTATTTATAAACATGGTAGTGGGAGTATATTAAGGTCTCTAAAAAGATTCCTACATGAAACATTTCTACCAACATTACTAATTATTCTTATAATTTTCTTTTGTAATTTAAAAATCCTTTTGCTTTCAGGATCATTACCCCATAAGGTCAAACCATATTTCAGGTGAACATGAAAATGTGCAAAGTACATGTTTCTTAAAATATATTGACTCCCCTTAGGGAATTTATCATATAATAGCTTGTACTTAGTTTCGAGCTTAAATATTTAATGTGACTATTCCATTTCATGTTTTCATTTATGTATACACCCAGAAATTTTGTTTCCATGTTGTATTGAATATCTCTGCCTTCAAATATAACATGTGGTGACACTGATCTTTTATTTTGCAATGTATGGAAGGACATTGCCATCGTCTTTTTAGCATTAACTACAAGATTAGTCATAACATTATTTATTTTATGCTGAAGATTGGTTACATTTTTCCCTGATACTAAAATATTATGTCATCCACAAATAACACTCTCTTCACAGAACTATACAGTCTTATTGTCCGATATGGCCTTTATTGCATACATGGTTAATAGTGTATGCCATAACTGCTTATGCAATGTTTTTCAAGCATGTCAGCTCAAGCAGTAATGCTCCTGAATCTCACTTGTATTTATAGCCACAGTGGGCCGGGATAGCTCAGTCGGTATAGCGACTCGCTACGAGGTGGACGGTCCGGGGATCGAATCCCGGTGGGGGCGAGATTTTCTGCACCCGTCCAGACCGGCCCTGGGGCCCACCCAGCCTCCTATACAATGGGTACCGGGTCTCTTTCCGGGGGGTAAAGCGGCCGGGGCGTGGAGTTGACCACCCACCCTCATCTAGTGCCGGGGTTAAAGAAAGAGTAGAGCTATACCTCTACTCCCCCTCTGGGTCTTCATGGCCCGTTCTAGGGAGAACTTTACTTTACTTTACTTGTATTTATAGCCACAAGATTTTAACAGTGTGAAACAGCTGTAAATAATATTTTCACTCAAGTATGCATGTCACTAGGATACAGAAAGAAAACTTAAAGCCTGGCCACTACAATTTACATGAGATTTTTATCATTATAAACTTGTTAGGAGTTGCTGATGTGAACTGTGAATTATTAGGTGCTGCTTCATTTGGAGAGGTATGGACTACATGAAGAAGGAATTCTGCGTGTCGCAGGACTTCAGCAGAAGGTTGCAGCACTGTGCTCAGAACTAGAGGCTATATTCTATAGCAGGCCATTAGAGGAAGTAGACAAACTCTTTCAGCAAGCAACATGTCATGATGTATCTGCTGTTCTTAAACGCTTGCTGCGGGATCTGCCCCAGCCTCTTCTATCTATAGAATATATTGACATGTTCTACCAAACCCATGGTAAGTGTTTCCTTGCCTGTAAATGGATTATGTTTGGTGGAGGAGAAATTCTTGTTTGTCCCCCTCACTCTGTCTGCAAATAACATGTCAAGAAGTGTCACACCTCCGATTGGGATTCATGCAAATTGAAGACATGAGATGTAGGCAATTTTAGTGTAATATTGTCCAAGAAGTAAGGGGCACAGGAATGAAAATTAAACTTATCTTGGTAGATTATTGTGGCCTATGCTTAACAGTTCACCACATATGACACTCTAGGAGTCCACTCTTCTGTCAACACATCTGGAAAGTGAATAATATATAGATGTTACAGAACATGACTCCATTTAGAACATTCAAACACTACAGAGTAAAATGTAAATATAAAGTGTGTCCCAGGCATATATATACCTGGAATGCTATTCTTTAAAATAATTGAGGAGTGATACTTGCTTTGTTGATCATGTGGTGCATGAAAAGCAGCTCTCTCCAAACATTCAGGTCTGTTCAACCTAGCGTCACCAATTTTGCAGGAGCACACAAATTTCCTGACAGTTTTAAAACTTGAGAGTGCTTTACCAAACATAGGAATTGGGAACTTAAAACTTATAAACACAGACCCTAAATTGAGGCTCCAAGCTGGTGTTGGGACTGAATTTTTGTGTCTTAAATGCAGGAAAATCCTAAAATTGAGAAAAATTTTACATTATTTATGTGGGATTTTGGCTGGGACCACAAAAAAGAAGCCTAAAATGTGGGAAAATATTAAATCAAGAAAATTTAAATTGGGATTCTACTATGTGTGTGTCCACATATAAGGTTAGTGCCATTAATAATATATATATATATATATATATATATATGCAAGGTCAGTGCCTTCACTGTGGGCCATGGGTGCTGTTTCCCCATCTTTTTCAGTCCATTATACATAATTACTAAATGGTCACTTGAGTTGTTACACAGCATCATTCAATATGCTAAGAACCAACTCAGTGTATTTATTTCTTTCATTGTTTATTTCCTTTCTTTCTTAGTATTTAATATCATTTTATCATCTGCATGCCTATATTATGTAACATCACATGGGCAAGTGACTAGGAATGATGCATTGGGAAGGATGTGAAAGGAAGTAATAGGCTTTTCTACAGGTACTGTTTCTGCACTTACCTGGAGGAATTGAGACAGAAACAGGAAACCTCAGTCAGTATAGCTGACCTCCAAAAATGTAGCAGGAGTGTTTTGACACTCAGTTGTGACATTTGATGATCATATTGGCTTATAAGTTGTAATTACTGATTGTTTAATGACATTTCAGCTTTGCCAGATGATGTAACACGAGCACATGCACTTAATCTGTTGGTTCTTCTGTTGCCTGTGCAATATCGCAGCACTCTTCGTGCTGTCTTCAGATTCCTTAGAAGAATTGTCCAGAACCAGAAGTATAACAAAATGTCTCTCCATAATGTTGCAATGATCATAGCACCATCTCTGTTTTGTCCTCAGTAAGTACAGCAATGAGTAGGTTGGTGTAGCACCAACAGTCTGACTTTGTATCTGTAGAAGGCCATCAACCAGGTTACTGGCTCAGGAAGCTAACAGTTATTGCTTTCTAGATTAAAGTGATCCCATTTTTATCCTGGAAAATATTGCCTAACATCTGAGTGTGTCCTGCTTTCTGATTGTACAAAGGTAAAGGTAAAGTTGTCACATACATGCCATGAGGGTGCAGAGGGGGAGTAGAGGTGTAGCTTCACTCATTCTCAACCTTGGCACTAGATCAAAGTGAATGGTCAATGTCACACTCCAGCAGATTTACCCTAGGAGAGAACCCTAATACCCATTTAAGTGGAGGCTGGGTGGGCCTCAGATGAGATCTGGATGGTCTTCTCTGACTGGGATTCAAACTCCAGTCCATCCAGCTCATAGCCTAGTTCCTATACTGACTACACTACCTTGGCCCCCTCTGACTGTACAAAGGAGTTTCAAAGTTAAGATAACAAACACTATGATGATGTAATATTCTGACTTTGATATATGCATGACACATGGGTAGCAGATGGTACACATCAGACCTCCACGGTCATCATTGACATTTAAGCATTTGTCTCACCTTGGCACCAAGGCTTGTATCCCATCATAGAAGGAATCAGTGTCAAGAGTCTGGAGCCAAGAGATGACAGCTTGCTTTACATCAGCATATGTTGCAAATCACTTGCCAGCCAGGTGCTCTGTAAGGGGTCCTAAAAGTTGGTAGTCATTGGGCCCCAGTCTACCAACCAGACTTGCAAGTGATTACAGTGCTAAGGTTATGAGGTTAGGGACCACCTTCCCTACAGTCATGATCTTGCACCAAGTGATTTCTATTCATTTAGACCCCAAA
This sequence comes from Reticulitermes speratus, assembly GCA_021186555.1. Taxonomy (NCBI): domain Eukaryota; kingdom Metazoa; phylum Arthropoda; class Insecta; order Blattodea; family Rhinotermitidae; genus Reticulitermes; species Reticulitermes speratus. The sequence continues at coordinate 25,145,670 of JAJKFL010000006.1, forward strand.
AGAAGCACCTGTCTGGCAAGAATTGTAAATTAATAATTATGCAGCTTTGTGCCTGGGTCTTTTTTATCACAAGATTACTTGTATATAATTCCATTTCCTAAGCTGTTCTAGGCAATTTATAAATTTTGTATAGCCATGACATGAAAATTTTAACACTGAACAAATGATCTTGTAATTCAGTGTTCCATGTGGTGCATATATTTATTTAGTACACAAACTGTACATTTACTAACTTAAGCCCCTCATCACATTTTTGTATGATGTGATAAAGGTCATAAGTTGGTAAATGTACAGTTTGTGTATGAAATATAGAAGCCACATGGAATGTTGACCTACAAGATTATTGATGTGAAAAAGCCAAAAAAAAATATATGCATAGTTAAATAGGTGTGACAGATGTGATAAATAACTGGAGTTGGTAAATGTAAAATTTGTGTATTAAAGAATGGAACAAATGATTTGGAGGAAGTTGCTGGTATTGAAAGTGTACTTACACAGTTCATTGTTACAAAGGAAAGTTGATTCTTTATTATAAATGCTTTATAGATATGTGCATCCTCCTGGTAAGGGGAATTTGAGAGCACAGGTTGAAGTGGCAGAAATCTGTTGTCGATTAGCAGAACAGATGTTGGAGCTTGGAGAAGAGCTGTGGGTGGTTCCTGAATCTGTTGTGAGGGAAATTCGTCGTGTCAATGAGGAAGAGCGCTACCGGAGGTATTCATATTGTGAAATTACTATGAAATATGAAATCATATTTTGTGTCCAAATGTTTTGTTGTTTCTTCAATAAATTCCTTATATAATATAATATATAATGTAATGTAATATATATAGGCACACATACATGTCCAGTATTCAGAACTTTGTCAAGAATATGGTACAGTTTTTATTAGGCACATTCACAAAATTGCAAACAGTGACTATTAGCTTCATCATGGCTGAATTATTTGTACCAACAAATGCACTAAGACAGTTTTTTCACTGTTTTCTTTATTATAAGGATGCCCCAATACGCATTTCGGCAGTTATTCTGCCATCATCAGGGGGTATTTTAAGTGAGTTTTTACATAGACCAATTCTTTGGTTATGTCGTAACAGTGAGACAGTATTTGTTACCACATCGTATAAAAGTTTGTAATTTGGATTAACCACGCAGACAGGAGGAAAGGAGGTCCTACCAACACATAACACACAGATAACTGGAATACACACAGAAAATAGGACCACGCTGCCATTAATTAATAATTATACTATAGAGGGTAGTATAATATACTACTTGATTTTATTGTAATTTTTAAAAAATTTAATAACTTTTAGCAGCTTAACAATACCACTAATTTTACAAACTTGATCTGAAATTTTTCTGTATCCAGAATCTCTGCTGTTAATTTTTGTTCCAAAGGTGTTGCACTTGGTATTTGGAAGGCCACAGTCAGAATCAATATTAGGAACATCATTGTTGCCTACTCCTCTCCCCCTCCTCTTCTTTTTCTCCTCCTGTTCTTCCCTCCCTCCCACACTAGGTTACCTATTTTGTATGCAGGAATGGTCACGTGTCACTTCGATCACTATGAATTATTTTTAATCACCATGCACTTTTCTCACATTTTCAAGTCATTTTCCATTGAGTTTAAATGTTCAGGACACCTGTTGTTGCCCATAATTTTTACATATCCATAACACTGCAATAAGAAGTCTTTTAAAAGTACTGTTTCTTTCATGTGTAGAGGCACAAAGGAGAACAGCAAACCCATGAAAAGATTGCTGGGGCGAAGAAATGGTACTCGTGAACCCATTACTCGTAAGATAAATAATGAGGTTGATTTTCAAGATGGCATCATACGAGTGAGTGCTCCACAGTTTCAGTTAACAGATGTTGCAGTACAGTTATTGGAGAATACTACAGCAGGGGATGTTGTTTTGAGGTCAGTTGTATTAAACTGTCAGAAAGACATGTATCTGACTGAGGAGGCTGGTATATGTGTGACATCATTGAGTTGCATGCATTCAGGACATTCCCAGGTTTCTGTATAGTTTTTCATGACTTTTTTCAGTCTTTACAGGTAAATACCAAAATAGTACCTTGACATCTTCCACTACTGTCTTCTTCCTTTTTCTGGCCTGAATATTGGGTTGCTATGTGGCCCTGTGTTATCCAATAAACTGACAATTTTGACTTCTTTATTATTGCATTAATCATCCCTGGGCCAAAACATTTTCTTATCATTAGAAGAGTTACCAATTTGCACAATACATGCCTTGCAATTGATATGGAAAATCTGGGTAAACTGTTTTCAGGAATTACTCTGTATACTGGTTAGTCTCCATGCATAGCATGGTCAAAAGAAACACTCTCACAAAAGTACCGAAATTATCCATGCAGGGTATCACAGTATTTCAACTGAACTTACACCACTGTTGTGTATAAGCAGAGGTATATGAGTATTTATATCTGTTTCTGTTCACCAACATTTGCATTTTGAACAGGATCAGTACCTGGTTGCCATGTTAATGGTGTAGCCATAACACTGTTGTCAATTTTTGAATTTATTTCTACCACAATATCATCTTCTAAATCAGTATTCACATATATTTGCTTTATGGCTGTGTTTGTTGTTTTACCAACACATTGTTTATGTCTGGTAGCCAATTTGGGTATGGTTGCTCAGCATAAAATTTTCTTTTGTAATAATTGTATATCCAAAACATTAAACTTGGAATTGATACATAGCTACACTTTCTGAAGTTTACTGAACATCAAGTAGCAATGCAGACATATTGCCCTACCATCTTTTGGAGGAATCACAAAATATGATGATAGCACAATTATGAAATATCTCATGTTTGGTACATTTAAGTGAGGTTGTTGAATTCAAATACATCATGTGTGATGACCACTGTGTTAAAATGTGGCTCAGAGGCATAGGGTGTGAAGGTTGGACTGAATTCAGTTGGCCCAAAGACAGGCCTTGAATTCCACAAAAATATTACATTTATTGATCAGCTAGTAATTATAGCCTTCAAGGCAGACCCAGTGTCATGAATGTTGGAGGTAGGTTTTACATGCTTTGGTGTATGAGTTCTTTTGTTGATTAAATGTTCCAAATTCTGTACTAGAATCATGGAAGAGGCCAGTAAAAGATGTGAGGTGCTTGCATCAGCAGGATTGAAAGTGTCACACCGTCTCCATTATGACGTGAGATCACGTGCCTTGGCTGAGCTTGCTCCCAATGGCAACCTGAGTTGCATTCTTGCTACAGGCTCTCAAGAATTGTCCTTACAGACACATTATTTGTACGAGGTTGGCGGTAATATTGGTAAGTCAGAATGTTGTACAAGTTAGGAAGAGTGGCTCAACAAAGGGGCCTTCGCTCAACTACGCTGTGGCAGAAGCCTGAAATCTTGCATATTTAGAAGAATGTGGAGTTGGCCAGAAGTTGAAAGAGACAGTAACTTTGAGATATAGGCATAGATTGAGGAAAATATTAAAATGGACTTTACAAAGTATAGTGTAAAAAATGTGAATTAGGCTGAAGTATTTCATGATCTAGACCAGTGGTAGGCTTTGAAGATGACAGTAATGAACATAACAATGAATTACGTATCTAAATCACCATCAATGTCTAAATGAAGACTATATAATTTTGTTAGTACACCAACTGTTAAGTCAATGGATCAGTCAGTGTATTGGTCAGTAAGTCACTACAGTAGCTAATGTGAGCTTAATGTAAAGAATTACAAGTATTTATCCTGTGTTCAAGGTTGAATTTACATTGCCCACAAAGGAAATATTGATTTAAGAAAAGATCTGTAATTCTCCTTCTGCCTTTTTGTAGACATAGCTTGTGTTCACAAATTTTATTTTCTGCTGTATGTGATCAGATGTTTGTCAGCTGGTGCATCACAATCTTCCTCTTGCAGGCCAACGACAAGTTGAACACAGTGCCGTCTTGTTGGCTGTATACAAAGAGAACCCAAATGCCCAATGGGTGCTTCGTTGTCACCATCGCAATGCTAACAATGCACCTGCTGCTTCATGATAATGGTTACTCTTCAGAATTATTGTACTGTACAAATGTTAAACTTGCAAGCCATCACCTTAAAGTAAGGAAGAATATATAATATGTTTGTAAGATGTGAACAAGAACATTAAAATGCAATAATCCCAAATGTATTTGCTGTGTAGTTGTACAAGAGGCATTGTACTCAAGCTGCATCTAGATACTTGAATTTTGTAATTTGTATTAGCAGTGTGTAAGTCATTTTTTTTGTATTGACCCACGTTAATGTTTAAGTCATTGTACTGTTGACAGTATTTAAGTTTTCACGTGTATGATAGGTTAAACTGACACTGAGTAAGTTACTCTTAATGTCACAACTCCTTAGTACAACAGCAAAAGCAACGAAATAGTGCAAGTAGTTCAAATATTATAGAAGTTTTCACTATTGTAAAACCTAATAAAGATTATTTTGGCAGTACGATATGTATAACATTTCCTGTTCAATTATTATTACTAGGCACTTCAACTGGACTTTGTCCATTGTCTGATTAAATACAGAATTCCAAGAACATGACGTTACAGAGACTGGCTCTGTCTCCATTCTTGGGCAAATAAGGGGGGGGGGGGTGAAGCCTTCATGTGAGCCCTTTATGACAGCAGGTATAGAGGCAATTCATTTGGATGATAATTCCACATTACTGAGGCACTGTAAAACATGCAGTACCTCAGGGTTCCAGGCTTTGTCCCCTGATTTTTCACCTCCGTAAACAATCCACTAAAACTGTCAGTCTGGAATCCAAACATGTACTCTGCTGATGATATCAGTAATGGTAAAGGTAAAGTTGTCCCTGTGCATGCCATGAAAGTATAAAAGGGGAGTACATTTATACCTGCATTCATTCTTAACCTTGGCATGAGATGGAGGTGAGTGGTCAGCTTCATGTCTTGACCACTTTACTATCCAGGGCCTCTTGAATAGGAGGCTGAATGGGCCCAAGGGCCAGGCGGGACATTTTGGAGAAGGAAACAATTCCTTACCTCTGCCAGGATTTGAATCTAAGTTTCCCCAGCCTGTAGCCTAGTCACTGTACTGGTTGAACTCTCCTGGCTCCCTATTATATTAGTATCATTGCATATCAAACCAAAAATAGATCACTTTTCAAAATTGCAGTATTGATTCCTTTGCCAAATCAAACAAGTGGTTTCAAGTAAATAAACTCACAGTAAAGTTTGACAAAAACATGTATCATAAGAATTGCTAGTAAGAGTCGCTACATCCTGGGTGCACAAATCCCAGGAGCCAGGTCACCTGGGCGAATAAAGTTTGTGTGGTGGAGCCTAAGATTTGGGGTCCTCACTATGGAACTTCCTTCATGTCAGATTTCTGGTACTTAGAATTTTGAGATTTTTGGAAAATTTGTGGGACCCTGCTGTATGTTATGGTAATAAAACAACTGAAGAAGTAGTAACAACTACACCCAGCACTTGTTTTAACCCTAGTTACATTCCTGAAAAAGTGGACACAAATAAAAAATTATATTCCCATGAGAAATAAGGGGTTAGCATAATAGAATGCGGGGCACGCGGTGGCGCAGTTGGTTGAGGCACTGCGCTACAAACCGGAACGTCGCAGGTTTGATTCCCGATGGTGTCACTGGAATTTTTCACTGACATAATCATTTCGGTCGCACTATGGCCCTGGGGTTCAACTCAGCCTCTAACTGAAATGAGTACCAGGAATCTTTCCTGGGGGGTAAAGGCGGCCGGTGTGTAGGGCTGACAACCTTGCCACCTCCATGTGCCGATTGTCTAAAAACCTGGGAACCTCGACCTCCTGGAGCCCTAAGGGCCTGCCAAGGCCTGTAATGGGATTGCTTTATAATAGAATGCACGCAGTCAAAGGGTGTTAAACCGAAAATAAGAGAGTGCAAATTAAGAAGTGGTGTAAATTGGCAAGGGGTTTTAAAGCAAAAAGGTGTAAGGGATGTATATCCCTTGGCCTACAGATTAATAACAACTTAAACTGGAAGGAACATATTGAATACATGTACTGTACCCATACATAGTTCAGCATGATTTGCCATGATGGCAGTCATACCACTCATGACAACAGATCTTTTAAAATTAATTTACTTTGCATATTTCCATTCCATTGTTTATGGAGTTACCTTTTGGGGTAGGCTACTATGACAGACAGCAAAACAGTATGCACTATCCAAAAGAAAATTATTAAATTAATGGCAGGTTTAAATAAAACCATCTCTTGTAGGGAATTGTTTAAGAACTGATATATATTTCACCTTGCAAGTGAAAGTCTTGTTACTGTTTTTCATTTTGGACAACATGGAAAAATTTTCCTAAACATTCAAAAACGTGGTAAATCCCAAGTTGCCTAAAGTTTTATCCTGAGACTGTTCTTTAATAATGCTCATATTCATTAGCATCATGAGGTAATTTTTAATTTCAAACTTGTTTTATTCATTTACTTACTGAAAATATTCCCTAACTTCTGCAACCACAAGAAGGTCAGTATCGCAATAAATTTCTTAGGCTGCTCTCATGCAGGGTACTACTTACAATATGATTGCAATGCAATGAAAATGCAAGATGATACAATTAATATGGCCGAAAATGAGAACTCCCAATAACTTCTCGTGTAGGCCTTTCGTATCTCATTTCAAGAAACTCTATGAAATGATTTACGGCAGTGTTTTGCAACTGAGGGGTCTATGAGTTGCACAGATTCTAGCCGGGAGAACCACTATTTCATCCTTCGTGCTTTTACTATCTTAGTTTGTCATTACTGATAGAAAAATTGTTTTTGTCCTGTAATAAATTTTTGCACATATTTGATAAACGTTTTCAGATTTTATAGAGTCTTATTCCGTCAAATGTACAATTTATTATCTCCTATTTATACATGCTTATGTCAATAAATAGTCAACATGTTTCGAACTATATCAGTTCATCATCAGGACTCTATCATTACACCAGCTATATGGTACTCATTAAAATAGATAAAATGTCTTCAACTATGTTGGTTATATGGTCACTGTATCTGCTGTTACGTGTTCACTGTTTGCTTGTGGAAGGTGTACTCTTCCACAAGCAAATAGTGAACACGTAACAGCAGATACAGTGACCATATACCCAACACAGTTGAAGACATTTTATCTATTTCAATGAGTACCATATAGATGGTGTAATGATAAAGAGTCCTGATGATGAACTGATACAGTTCGAAACATGTTGACTATTTATTGACATAAGTGTGTATTAAATAGGAGATAATAAATTGTACATTTGTGGGAATAAGACTATATACAATAAAAATGTACGGTGAAAATAACATGAAGTTTTCAGATTTCTAAGTATGCCACTTTAAATGTTACTGGGAGTTGGTCGTAAGGTGTCCATGAATTGCGATGCTTCTGGGGAGGGGTCCACAGAATTACATTGTAGAGTCCGTGGCATCTGCACAAAGGCTGAGAAACACTGGTTTACAGAGCCTTTAGGAATTGTGATTACTCTAATAAAAGAAGTGTTTTTTCATTCATTCGCAATATCATCAACGTATGAACGTACGTACGATTTCTCGTACCGTTTCTACAACAGTTCTGACATAATCTGTGGTCCTGACACAGGCCGTAAGAGTGCACCAAATACCGTGCCTCAGACTGTTTTGTGCTTGCATCGGTCCGTTCGTCTTGTTGAGATATATCTGTGGTGGTGGTCGTTGGTGACAACACGTCATACGTATCGAAGGCGTAGGTGATATTGTGTGGTGCGGTTGTGTTTGTCATTCGCTTATCCTTACGTTATCAGCATGAGTGATGTTTCCACAGGTAATTTCGACAGTTTTTCTTAGTCATATAAGGCCTGTCTTCACCTTAAGTGTAAACCTAGAAACCACATTTAACATGCTGAATTCTCTGAGTTTGTGGTAGGCGTGAAAACATGTTTGTTCTAGTGACGGAAAAATGGTTTGTGAATTAAACTTTAGGACTCTTAACAGGAGGCCCACTTGGGATGTTACATTACTTTGGACTAATAGGTTAGAATGTTGCAAACGTCAGGAGTGGGATGTCTACCCCCCCATTTTTTTCATTCTTTTTCCACATTTGGTTCCCATTTGTGTATATATGTTTAAACTTTATACGGGTTTCTGACGCTGTTACCGGTCCAGTTGTAGCAGAATTTTGAATTGAGACATGCTGGTAGGCTGTACAAAAAATTGGCAGGTGATGGTTGTATAGCTCAATTATATATGATTTAATAACTAGCAGTTCGGCTATCCAAGGATTTTATCCGCGAAGACATACCAGATGGACACGCCTGTGGCTTGTGTACATTGTTTACATTTATTTAAGGGTGGTGTGTTTAAACATGACCCTTGCACCCGTTTTTGGTTGTAATGGGATTCTACACATTGTGATAGTAATACAGTTGACCAAGACAGCTGTAATTCTGGCATTTGGACTTAATAAATTTTTGCCAGGAAAATTGGAATTGTGTTAATGACTGACCTAAAGCATATAATTTGGAGTTCCATAAAATTTGCAGCTACATATTACAAACATATTTTGTTATGCATTTGACATACGAAGTGCATAGCAGTAACAGGTTGAGGTTGTACCAAGTGTTTTGTTCATAGCATTTTACATAATTTTGTGTAATGTAATTCCTTTTAGGTATATTTGATGAATATAAGAGTGTGATGATGATGTTCTTTATTCCATTATGTTCACCCTACTTATTCTGGCCAAGTTTTGACCTGTTATTGCATTTATTTGCCATTTGACTATGAGTACAATGTATTAGAATGCCAATGCTGAAGTCTGGACACCAAGTTTGAAGAGTAAAAATTACTTTTGGTGCAAATTAAGGATTCCAAACTCCTGCAAAGCATATCTGAGTGACATACACAGCAAAAAAATAAAATCTGTCACTAGTAAATATGCTTCACTGTAAAGAAGTTGTCTGACAGATAAGGGAAGTTTATTGCAGGATTTTTTTTTATAATATTAGAAATTGTCATCATATGAATCCTACACCCTATATGAAATATATTCATTCAGTTTAGTACTAGAAGGTTAATATTACCATTAATTAACTGTAATATGTGAACAGGATGTGGAAGGGAACTTTTACCTTGTTATTAACCATCTTTCATTTGTAATTTTGTTGCTGTGATATTTGAAAGTGGTGTAATCATTCACTCTGTGTTCCGTTGTCTGTTCAGGGCCAACTGTAGATTTCTGTCTCACTGCAGAATGCAGGACAAACTTACAACATAGAGATAGCTTATAAATCCTGTGAAAATGTGAGAAAGTTCAAATATTTGGCAATGACACTGATAAATCAGAGTTGCATGCTTGAATAAATTAAGAACAGTTTAAATTTTGGGAATTCCTCCTACCACTTTGTCCGGAATTATTGTCTTCCTATTTTCTATCTAAAAACAAAGCAATCCCAGGACAGGCCCTTAGGGTTCGAAGAGGTTGAGGCTCCCAGATTTCTAGACAATTGGCACATGAAGGTGGTAAGGTTGTCAGCCCTATGCTGCCTTTACTCCCCAGGAAATACTCCTGGTACTCATTTCTGTTAGAGGATAAGTCGACCCCAGTGCCATAGTGCGACCGAAAGGATTATTATGTCAATGAAAAATTTCAGTGACACCATCAGGAATTGAACCCGTGACCTGGCTTGTATCGCAGTGCCTGAACCAACTGTGCTACCGTGCTACCATGTACCCCATCTAAAAACATAAAGAGCTAAATTTTGCCTGTTGTTTTGTGTGGATGTGAAACTTATCTCTCACAGTGATGGTAGAATGTAAGGTGAGGGTGTCCAAGAATAGGGTGCTGAGGAATATATTTGGGCATATGTGGGCGGAAGTAACAGGAGGTTGGAGAAAACTGCATAATCAGGAGCTCCAGGGTTCGTACTGTTCAGCAGTTGTAATTAGTTTATCATTTCAAGGAGGGTGAGATGGGTAGGACATGTGGCACGTATGGGGGAGAATACAAATGCATGCAGGATTTTCGTTGGGAAACCAGAAGACGAGAGACCACATGGAAGACCTAGTTGTAGATGTGAGGATAATATTTAAATGTATCTTAAAGAAGTGGATGGAATGGAGTGGCATGGACTTGATTCATCCGTTGTAAAGCATAGTAATGCACCTTCAGGGTCCATGAAATGAAAGGAATTTAACTGAGGAATGATTAACCTCTGAAGAAGGAGTCTGCTCCATGGGGTTTGTTATTTATCTTTTCTGGGCAAGTGATTACATATTGCTGATTGTTTTAATGGCTTATATTTATAATTGAAAAGATGGACATCATTTTGGTATACATTTCAGTATGATGATCAAGTTTGCTGTTTTGATGTGGTTATACCCATTAATTCTTTTCTGGCAGTATGCAACAGCATGTAGTGCTAACACCTTTTTTCTTTAAGGAAGGAAAGTACTCCAGAAAACCTTAAAATCGTCTATTTTGCTTCGTGACTGCCACCAACTTTCTTTCCAGAAAAAACACTAGTTTCACCATTTACTAACAGATTACTGTACCTATACTCTTAAATATGTATCTCTTCACCCCATACTTTTCTACACCCAGTATAATTCTTGTGGCAGGTAGTTTGGTGTACTGAGGATTACTAGGCTGCTAGATTTTACCCATCATCTCATATTCAAGAAACAACGTTTTGGAGACTGGATTTGCTCCCATCCACAGGTGAAAGGGCGGGGAATGTGTATTCAGTTTGGTACAACAGAAATAACTCTTCTTGATTCGTGGACCTTATTCGGTTTCTGTACTTTCTTGATCATCTTGCATTAAAAAAACACTGCTTCAGGAAGCGGATCTGTTCCCTTCCTCAGAGGAAGTAGGGAGGCACCAATATATTTTGGCAGGTCTATTATGTAACAGAATTCTTTTATTTGGCTTTGAAATGCTTTAGATATGAAAAGTACTATGAACTACTTACAGAACTAAACAAGAGGGAAAATTTATAGTCCAGTTTTGAGTATTATATGATTATAAATATATTTTATATTATTTTTTATGTTCATACATAGTTTATTTCTTGTGGACACTAAAGCTGTTATCAGAGCTAGTTAACAATAGATGTATTACACTGTGTAGCTAATTACAAATGAAGGCATAAATCATTTTTATGTAATTGAAAACTGTTTCAAGGCACACCTTTTTTAATGGGGCTATGTGTCTGTCTGCAAGTAACAGTACCCACACTACTGGAATGAGTACTTGAAACTCAGTTTGGTAGACCCACACCAAATGTTGTTGAAGCTTCATATGATCTGTGATCCACGATCCGTGCATTGTTAGAATATATACAGTAATGGTACAAACAAATGTGCATTGAGTATTCTGAGTGTTGTTTCGACTATCCCTGATCTGGCTGTATATTAAAATTAGTTTATATACAAAATGAACTCCTACATGTTTCGGCCAACCATGTGGCCATCTTCACGGATATAAAACACAAAGGTTAGATATATTAAAAATATAAAATGACATTATAAAAGTATCAGAACCAGTCCATCGATGGATTGTTTCTGATACTCTTATAATCCCATTTTGTACTTTTAATATATCTAACCTTTGTGTTTTATATCCGTGAAGATGGCCACATGGTTGGCTGAAACATGTAGGAGTTCATTTTGTATATAAACTAATTTTAATATACAGCCAGATCAGGGATAGTCGAAACAACACTCAGAATACTCAATGCACATTTGTTGGTACCATTATTGTATATATGTTGTTGAGGCTGTTTGATTTTATTTTATTTGCGTGTATTTTAAATGCCTGAATGAACGTTTGCACATAACGTCTTTAGTTTCTGTAAATTTTCGTTCATTTCAGTTCATTTGCATGTCTAAATACTTGTTTGTTTACATATTTTGAGTCCTCTTGACAGGTTTTGATTCAGCTTGATGTGCGGCATTTTTACCATGCATGAACTTTATTCCCTTTATAAATTTCATTTTAAGACACACATTTCTTGAGAGCCGGTATAGATTTTCGAACATATCACACTGAGTAGTCACCTGAAAGCATGTCTTGAATAACAATTTTTGGTATTCATAAAATATATGCTATGTTTTATACAGTATTTAAGGAATTTACTAGTACTCTGCCATCTACTTTATGTGCACAGAATTTACAGTGCATTTCAGGTGATTAGATAGGCAGACATATGCATCCACACCCCCCCCCCCCCCCCCACCGTCTCCTGGGACATTAACGTAGTCTTGTTTTATAATATTTTGTTAAATGTTTCGAATACCATTATGGGTCTTGATATCTGTGTTATAAAATAATATAGCGCAATTTGATTCAGGCATAAAGTATGGCGTATAGCGTACCACTAGAGACCAAAATTAAAAATCATCTGACAGTTTTTAGTGCACAAATGTACATCAAAATCGGGTGATTGGTTTTGAAAATAAAACGTCGACTGACATGACACCCCGATTTTGAGTCATGAAAATAATCCAGCAGATGATAAAGTACAGCAGGCAATGAAGAAAAACGTCATGGTCAAGTGGTAGAGAACTCCTGCTTCTTATTTGGAAGGGCCCTGGTTCATATCTCGGCCTAGATGCTGGTACCTTTTTGACGGCTTTCTGGGTTTTCATCAGCGCCTTCAGGTTAATCCTGGGATATTACTAAAAACTGGGAAAGACCGTCTCTCTTTCACGCCTCTTTCAGTTAATTCTTTACCTAGCATCCTGCCGCTCGATTCTGTATAGTTATACTGACTGATAAACTGCGAACGCGCCTCAAATAAGCGCTTTGCATAGTAAGTTGGATAGCCATTGCTTCGTGGCCGATCGTTCACAGTGCGGTTTTTATTGACGGCGAACGAGTGCCTGCAGTTCTGCACGGCTGACTACAGTTCTAATTAAGGGAAACAAAAAAAAACGTGGCCCGTAATCTCACGGGAAGAATAGCGCCATGAAATTCTTGCGACGGTGACGTCAGGATGAAGTCGATGAAAAAAGGTAAGAATGGTGAACCAGCGTAGAACGGGCAATGGAATAAACATTATGCGAGAGAGAGAGAGAGAGAGAGAGAGAGAGAGAAACAGCATCCTGAACTGCCAAACTGTTGTGTGAATTAATGGCTTTCTTCCTTACATCTTCCGAGACATAGGCCGGAGGCCTGTGGGTTATAATATGGGGTCATTATTTTATCTAATATAGATGGTCACTTCCCGCCACTATTACAGTTTGCCGTGACTCGCGGTTTACACATTGTAGTTCCATGTATTGCAGTTAGTATTAGGTTTATAATTATTTTATTTATTTAATGAAGGCGCCGAAGAGTTTTAGTTCTGTGTATTGGAATTAATAGTGGGGGTTTGCTCACCAAATTTAAAGACATTGCTGGAAATATTTTCACACGCCTCTCAGGCATGCGTCACACTTGTCATATACGAGGTGCTACCCAAAAGTTCGGGGAATTTGAATTCCACGCGCGAACCGGTTGTGGTATGGCCTGCCGCCGCTAGATGGGGCGAGCAGTACCCTTTGTGAATTAGTGGGCCAACAGCCGTGAAGGCGAGAGGCCGCGTTCTTGAGTTTCGTTCGTTTTTGTAACGTTTTGTTGTAGTGGTTCGGCGATTTTTTAAACCTGCAAAAATGGCAGATTTTAAGGAGCAAAGAATGTGCATCAAATTTTGCTTTTAGCTTTAAAAAAACTGCTGTAGAAACCCACCGCATGCTTGTGGAAGCATTTGGTGACAATGCTATGAGTCAAAGTAAAACTTTTTTGTGGTACAAACGCTTTAAGAATGGACGAAAGTCTGTCGACGACGATGAGCGTTCAGGACGACCATCGACAAGCACAACACCGGAAAACATCGCGAAAGTGCGAGAGGCTATGGTTGCAGATCGTAGACGAACAATCCATGATGTTTGTACGATCGTAGGAATATCGTACGGGTCCGTGCAACGCATCTTGTCAGACGATTTGAACATGAGACGCATTGCTGCAAAATTTGTTCCCAGACTGCTGAGCAACGACCAAAAAGAACATCGCGTTGCTGTCTGCACTGAACTCAAAGATGAAGCAAGAGATGAACCCAACTTCATCTCCAAGGTCATAACCGGTGATGAGTCATGGGTTTACGGTTATGACCCTGAGACTAAGCAGCAGACGTCGCAGTGGAAGTCGCCAAATTCACCGCTGCCAAAAAAAGCACGCCAAGTTCGCAGCAATGTGAAGTCCATGTTGATCTTTTTTTTTTTTTGACATCCAAGGCATTATCCACAAGGAATTTGTCCCCCCTGGTCAAACTGTCAACGGGAAGTTTTATCGTGAAGTTTTGAAGCGGCTACGGGAGAGCATTAGGCGCAAACGTCCGGAAAAGTGGGAGAACAACAGCTGGGTTCTCCACCACAACAACGCGCCCGCCCACACATCGCTCGTTGTTTGGCCGTTTTTGGCTTCCAAAAACACGACAGTGATTCCCCACCCACCCTATTCGCCTGACCTCGCCCCCTGTGACTTTTTTCTGTTCCCCAAAATGAAATTTCGATTGATAGGCCGTCGTTTTGACACAATTGAGGAGATCCAGGCAGAATCGCAGGAGGTGCTTAAAACACACACACTTGAAGACTTCCAGGGATGCATGGAATCATGGAAAAAACGCTGGGATCGCTGTATCCATGCCCAAGGGGACTACTTCGAAGGAGACGGTGGAAACTAGGAGTTATGATAAGCAATTTTTATGGGCAAATTCCCTGAACTTTTGGTAGCACCTCGTACGTTGTTCATTGCACGTGCCAATCAGTTCACAGCGTCGTTTAGTAAATTAAACTCTGCACGATGGTAGGAGAGTCGCGGTCTTTTTCGTGAGTTCCCGATTTCGATTTTTGGCCCAGAGGCCTGTTACAAGATACGGTCTGTACATTCCGTGGTTTTACTTAATTCTTCCAGTGAAATGCCCTGGTAGGGTCTTTCTTAAGCCTGTAAATTCATTAGTTCATAAGCACCTCACATTTGTCACTATAATCTATGCTGTTGAAAAAGCGCTTTGAAATATAGGCTACGAACCCTTTCAGAACCTCGTAATCAGAATCAGTAACTTTAGTAGGGAGTCTTGCTTTTCTGAATGCTGAAGGCTTTGTTATGTGACGAGAAATAAAGAATTGCCTGATTGTAATAATTGTCGGTCAGGACTAAAAAGCTGGCAAACTTAAAAGTTCAGTTGGAGATTAGGCAGTACATGAAGTACACCGTTGTTGTAAAGGTGAGGAAAGGAGAACATGAAAGAGACAGGGAATAGAAATGAGAGTTGACCTAACAATGTGATCCCCGACAAGAGCAGCGGTATGTCAGTTGCTGACTGGACGGCTTGCTGTAGGTACTGTCTGTGATGTTTGGTTAGGTATGGGCCATGACAGCGACAACGTGGCAGTATCATCTGTTTGTCGGTCGCAACTGTAAACATTTTGCTTGCCATGTAGCAAGTAATGCAAACATATAAGGGTGTGATTTTAGTTTACAGCTGCAGAGAAGATATTCTGATATGTGACAATTGTGCAGTGTGTATGAGAAATTTTTAGTTTTGGAGTGTCATGAAAACTCTTCACGTATATTTTGTATTGCATCCTAGTTTCGTACTGTACTGTGTGCCTGGCAAGTAGTGACGACGCTGAATGTTTTCTATAGCCCACGAAGGAAGTGTTACTGTGTATTATGTGGCGATGGTGCCATATGAGAAATTCCTAATTCTAGTCTACGAAAATCTTTAACATATTGTGCTCTGCAATGTACATGATACCGTACCAGGTGGCAAGAGATGAAATCTGTTACGTGCTCTAACCACTGATAAAGGAAATAGTGTGTTGTATGGCCATTTGAGACATTTCTTTGTGAAAAATGATAGTATTAAGCATATGAAAGCCTGGGCATGTTTTGTCCAACTTTGTACAAAAGTTTAGCGCGTACGAAGTAATAAAATCCAAGTTGTTCATTAATATGAGTATAAATAATATATATAAATTTTTGTAACGCATTGACCAGTTATTGAGCCTGTGTTTTTCACACGTTTTGAAGTATTTGGCCATTGTCATATTTCCGTAATTGTGGGCATTTTAACAGAGATGAATATTTTTATTCGTATTTGGTCATAGTTTTTATATTCATTCCATATGTTATGGTTCTGTAACAGATTATGTTGGATTAGTTGTAATTTAATGTACGTTGTCTGCACAGTAAGCATAAATAAGACGTGAATTTGGGAGACGTTGGACAGTAATGACGGGTGTGCATGTTAAAGAGATCCTAGTGCACGATTACCGCGATTGGTCCACATTCTGATTTGCAAAGCATATGATTATGGTTCACTGAACTGTTGTTTCGTATGTATGGATAGGGTGCATCTGAAATGTTTACTGACTACGATTCATTGACTTTCAACCAGCAGCGGAAAGATAAAATGAAAGAATGCGATGTTGCTAAGCTTTTCTGTTTTAAAATGGAATGACAATTTTAACGAGTAAACGTGTATTGAAAGAAACCACCAAGACAGTTATTTTAGACTGACGATTTTATTAGTTCACTTATGGAAAATAAAAGCGAAGGGAATGTTGCCACTAGTGAATTAGTTAGAAACAATAATCCCGTTAAAAGAACATATATACCCGATCTGAAGGATGAAGATATAGAAGAGGACCATGAATCTTTGGAATATGAGGAGGACTGTTATTATTCTTACGTTGCCGAGTCAGGGGCACCAAGTTTTGATCGTTGTTGGCCGGACGATGAAAATTTACTTGTATCAGGATTAGATGATTCACTGACAGCCGAAGTGGACCCGTTTTGCGTTGAGGCTGAATTTTATTCTAAACCCGCCAGCAAGAAAACAAGAAGTGTGAGAGTGACATTTCAAGACCTTTCAAAACCATACTTCGCAAAAGTCAGCAGTCCCCGCAACTACAGACGTTTTCTGCAGTTAGTGAAAGGTAAAACAGTATTATAGTCTTAACTGTTCCCGATTTGTTTTAATGTTCAAAACAGGAAAGTATAAAATTACGTATCAGAACTGAAGTCGGTAGGCCTACATGTTTTCGTACAGCGCAGGTAAGCATTGTCTTCATAAGGTGTTTTCAAACTATGGCGCTGCGAACGTTGTAAAAGCGGAGGAGCCTCGTCTAGTTCCAACGCTTACGCCAGGCTCACCGAGTTTCACCCAGATATATTTAAAATATGCCCAAAATATAAAATTAAAAGATCCTGGGAAAGTTACCAGCCTGAAAAGGCCCGTAGCTGGGGATTACACTGAGCTTACGCGAAACATTCTTTTCGAAGAATAGGATAACTATTGCTGTTGATGGGTGAAGCGGAAGTTGCAGTTACTCAATTGAACTAATTTCCGTACAGCGTGGGCTTAGCTACCGCATGAATGACACCGAATTCGTTTGAATTGCATTTTTGTGTTTTGTTTAAAGGAAAAACATTTTATTTTCCTACGTACAGGTGTTCTGTACACGAAGTGTTTAGATCACTTCATAATTGGGAGGTAATGCCCCCCCCCCCCCCCGGTTGGTCTGCATGTTTCGTTGTCAAACTACGTAACGGACTGCAGTGAATTTTGTGTGAGAGTTGTGAATTAAAAGATTGAAGTTACTTTCGACCCATATAATTTTACTGTAACCACTACACGTGACGTGTAGTATCTTCACTGAACGTTTCCACCATAACTCGAGCATGTGTATTTTAGGACATACCCGCCATTCCAGCGAGCTTGTTAATGTAATGGCAACATTCTAGATTTTGTGTTCTGGAGGTATGTGGTTGGAATTGTGGCCATGTTTGCAGGGTCCCCCCCCCCCCCCCCAAGGCTAGTACCAGAGTAGTACCTTGGAATGAAACTTGCCTTTGTCCTTCTAAATCATTGTCCGATCACTGCTCATGTTTATCTTCCATGTAATTCAATAATTTAGAACCTTTACAGTTGAAACAGCATTATTAAATAACTGGATCATCAGTCACAGGATGCCCCTATTATCTCATTTGATTCTTTGTATCCTTGGTGGTTAGAATAGAATAGAATATAAGTAGGGCGGGCACCAGAGCATCCCATGCACATCGACCATTTCTGATCCTTTGTGCAGCTCTTGTATTCATTTGTTTAACAGCCCCGCACTTTGAACAAAGTGCAGTAACTTGCTTACAGAGATACCTTTAAAATCCCCTGGTTTCATAAAATGATACCCCAGGTACCTGAATCTTAATGCAGCCAAGGCCTCACAGTTGCCGAGAACATGCGAGGCCGTTTCAGATGCCTGTTTGCATCTATCACACTCGGGACTGTCTACTAGCCCCAGTTTAAACAAGTGTCCTGTGAACAGCCCTGTCAGTATCCTTAGCTGGTTTCTGTTCAAACTGAGTAGTTCTCCAGCTCTTTTAGCAGAGGGTCTTTTGAGAAAGTCTCTATCCTGTCTTTGTCCATGAATGGACTGCAAATATTCTGTATGTTTCCTATTCGTCCATCCCCTGATCAGCTCCCTGGCAATCGTAGCAGATATGCCCAGGGCAGGCTCAGGTCCTATAAATGGACATGAAGAACCCTGTCTAGCTAGTTGATCAGCCATTTCATTCCCATCAATTCCCATATGTCCCGGCACCCATATCAGTTGAACTCTGTTATGTCCTGCCAGTCTCATTAGGGATTGATGGCAGTCCCAGACTAGTTTGGAATTAATCTGGAAGTTATTAAGTGCCTTAATGGCTGCTTGGCTGTCTGAGAGAATATAGATGTTCCTACCTTTGTAGCCCTTTTCTATATTCTCCATTATACATGCCTTAATGGCATATCTTTCGTATATATACCGTCATGTGATGTCCGAGACTGAAGCTATGCCCCCTCCTTGAGCCCCATTTATACACCGTGGCACCAGTGCCCTCATTGGTTTTAGACCCGTCCATAAACCAGACCAGGCCTCCTTTATTATGTGGGTTAAATCCATTCTTCCATTCATGCCTGCTGGAAAGATGAACCTTGAATGGCTTATGAAATACGTATCTCGGTATCATTCTATCAGTCCCCATTAAAAGGATGGGTTCTTGCTCCATGTCCCAAGACTTTTTAGTCTCTGTGGCTTATTAAGCTCCCTCCTGCTGACGTAGTTGGCCCGTGTCCACCATACCATTGCACCGTAGGTTAGAATGGGTCTAATTATCATAATGTAAATCTAGTGTAATACCTTGGGCTTCAAACCCCAAGTTTTACCAAATGTACCTTTGCAGGTCCAGAAAGCTCTATAGGCCTTGTTTATCACATTTCCTAGCTGTGTCTTCCATGTCAATCCCTTGTCCAAAGTGAGCCCGAGGTATTTGACTTCTGTAGCCAGTTGCAGTTTATGTCCAGAGAGTGTTGGTTTTTTAAGTCCCTCAAATCTCTCTTCCTTGTGAATGGAATTACTACCATCTTTTGTGGGTTTATAGACAACTGAGTCCTTTCACACCACTGTTGAAACATGCTCAAGGCTTCCTGTAGAAGCTCTGAGACAGTATATGGAAATTTTCTGATGACTAGAATAGCAATATCATCAGCATACCCCAGCGTGTTATAACCATTCTCATTGAGTCCTTCTGCGAGTTCATCCACAACCAGACTCCACAGCAGGGGCGACAAGATGCCCCCCTGCGGACAGCCCCTGGCCACAGACCTCTCCAGAGTTTCTCGTGCGAGTGTGGCTATGATTTTTCTATTTCCCAGCATGAAGTTGATCCACTGACAAATTGTGTCCTCAAGCCCATGCCTTTTAGCAGCTTCTATTATGATGCTATGTGAGGTCCTATCAAATGCTCCCTCAATATCCAAGAAGGCTCCAAGTGTGACTTCTCTGTTTTCCACTGCTTCTTCAATGCATATGATTACATGGTGCAGTGCAGTTTCAGTGGACTTCCCTGGTTGGTAGGCAAATTGGTATCGATGCAGGGGTATACTTGGTGGTTAGTACATTGTCATAAAATAACTGATTTGTCTCAAAAGCTCAAACTTAACATATGAGGTATGGTATTATTATTCCAGCTGAGGAGGCGCCTGTTGATATGTCCCCAGACTCAGGTTTCAATGAACTACACGGACTGACCCCTGAGGAACAGGAGCGTCAGCGTCAGGAATGGCAGCAGGAACTAACAAAGGTATACATACTTATTACGTTTCATGACAAGTTGTGGTGGTGGTGGTGGTGGAAAACTGTTTAATCCCCTGGCTGGTACGTCATTGATATCAAATATTATGTTATGCTGTACTTTGCCCAGGATACTGTACACTGTTAGTCTCTCATATTTTCTATTTTGTTTTTCGTATGATGCATATATGAACAGCTACACAGTGTGTACTTTGTGTCTTGGTGAATATGTAGAAATGTTACTGTAATGCTTTCAGTTGTCATTAGATAGTGCAGTGTACGTTATTGATAGAATTTTATTGCTGCAATGTCAGAATGGTGCTTTCAGTGTGTGCTGGAACTGTTTCAGACTGGATGTAATTCTGAATGTCCCATGAAATGCCTGCCAAAGCTCAGGCAGTTATTCACAGGTTTATTTGAGTGAAATATATATCAGCACAGGTCAAAATCTCACCCTTTATGTAACAACCTCCCCTTGCAGCTGTGTACCTCTATCACACTGTGGTCTTTCCCATGCCATGTGTACAAACCCACATGTTGGTAGGTAGTTGGTGTTCAGTAATCATGTGAGGAAGGTTGTTTTTTCTGTGTCTGGTGGTTCATGAGAACAGTGAACGGATCACAGATGAAGAGTACACACACACATCCATTTTGTTTATGGATTCTGCCATGGGGATGCATGGGCAGTTGTTGAAGAATACAGGTATTGGTTTCCCAGTTGTTGGCACCTAAGCTGAGCAGTTTTTCTGTATTGTGCATCAGCAGTTGTGAGAGACATGATTGTACAGCATGATGCCCAAAACACTGAAAATGTATACAAACTAAACTTTATATGAAGATCATTAAGTAAGAATCCTATGTCTAGTCTGTTGTTGAGAGAAGAGGGTCACTAGGCAACAGCTTGCTGGGGCCAAACAGTTGCCAAAATTTACGACTAAGTAACTGTAATATTTGTAGGTTGAGGAGGAAATCCAAACGCTGCGCCAAGTTCTTGCATCTAAAGTAAGGATGTCTCAAGAACTGAAGCGGAAGCTAGGCTTTAGTGTTTGGAAAGAATTCCAAGATGACATGTCCCAGGGTATTCGCAACGTCAAGGAGTCCAATGTGTAAGTACTGATTTGTAGCATTATTTAACAGATCTGCTTGCTAGAAGCCTCCTGTATGTCTTTCTTATTGCTGTTGTTTTTTATTTCTGTGTATACGTATATCATTAGATCTTTGACGCTCTTAGCAGTAGGGTGTATAGTGAGTAGTTTGCACTGCAGCATTTGCTCTTGCTAGTCACATAACTTTGGCTAAACACTCTTAACAAAGCATTTTTGTTTTTTTTTAATACAAAGCTGATGAGATGAGTGCTTGGACGGGAGGTCTTGTCTGTCAGTCTCCCAGCATTTTTCATCTTCTAAATCATGGAACAGATTTTGAGGAGTTTAATGTGGGAAGTGTGTACTAAACGTTGTCATGTTATATTACTTTTAGTTAGTAAAAATCCAATGTAACACCTTTGCAGGAAACTGTAATTGTGCAAGATTTCAGGCTTCTGCCATGGTGCAGTTGAGATCTCCCACTCTTTGGGGTTCTTGCGTGGTGTAGGTTGGTTTGTTACCATTTCAAAACAGCGTATCAATCTCATCATCAAGGTCAAGGTGTCCGAGAATAAAGCTATAATTGTACTTGATTAATTTTCTCATAAATTAATAATTGTTCAGAAACTTGGTATGTGGAATCAAATGCACAATATATTCCTCAGAGCATCCAGACTGACTTTAGGGCCCACCCAGCCCCCAATTCAGTGCATGCTGGTGTTGTTTCCCTAGGGTTAAAGCAGCCGGGGTGAGAAGGTGCCCACCTAAAATTTATTTCTGAGGTTAAGAACGAGTACCTCCACTTCCTCACATGCCTTCGTGGCCTGCATAAGGACAGTTTTGCCTACTTTTTACCTTCATTGAGTGAGTTTCTTCTCCTTTTGCAGAAATTTCTGTTGTAACTATGAGAGTGTAATGACTACACTGTCTTTACAAAGTCTGGTACCACAGGCTGTGCTATAATTGTTAAGCTTTTTCATAAATATGTGTGTTTATGCAAAAGATTTCTGAGAGTAATATATTGCAAGTCAGAATGTGATATCTGCATATTGCATCAAAGAATTCCAAACTGTTCTTTTCATATGTATTTTCCTTTGCCTTGGATTCTTTCGCCTCTATTGCAGCATGTATTTCACTCTAGCAACACTGTTTTCTGTTCTTTTCTCTTTCTGTGATGAATGGTTTGTTTTCTATATTCTTGCACTAGGTATCAAAATGTAGAATGCAAGATAGGACAGTTAAGCAGAGCAGTCGCTGAAGCACCTATGTAAGTACAGTGAAGTTAACTGAACATGTGCGTTTTATTTGTATTACTTCTTGTTTTGATTGTTTTAAATATCAGTGTCTTAAGTGGTTTATAACAGTATCACTGTACATGTAGTTAGCATTCTTGATAGTATCGCTGTACATTTAATTGGTGTTCTTGATAGTGTCACTGTACATGTAGTCAGTATTTGTGATAGCTGGTTTTGTCCAACATTGTGTTTCACATTGGACACAATACTTGTTTTTGTGATGCACTTTGTGGTGAGGAAAAAAATATGTCCATTGCAAAATAAACAGGTTTCACAGGTCTGGCATCATAAACATTATTCATCCATTTACTACAACTGACATAGTGTTCAGGAGAACATTTGCATCAAAGGTAGAAGTACATGGGAATACAAAAATTTCTGTAATGAATTAATTAATGAGTAATTGTGGGTTATTTAGTGATGCTGTCAGTATTAAAGACTACATAGTGTCAGACGATAAAAAGTGATTAGTGATTGATGAGATTGAAAAGATTTGCAAGGTACCATCCCAGCCTTAGCCTAGAGGAACTGTGGAAGACCACAAAAGAACCTCAGTCATTGTAGGTAGTCTACAGGTTTGAATCCAGTATCGTCTAAATATGGAGCAAGAGCACTGCCCACTTGACTGTGATAAGTTTCTTAATTTGTACACCTCCTGTAATATTGTTAGGGTGATTAAGTGATGCAGAATAATATGGTTTTGAATGTAGTATGCATGTGGGACAAATGAATACAAAAATATAGTCGGGAATTTTAACAGAAAGAGACTGCTTGGGAGACCAGGTATAAATGGGAAGACAAATTGGTATTGTAGAAACATGGTATGATGGTGTATTCTGAATTTAGCATGTTTAGGCTATTGTTCAGTGGTTAGGTTTTGTGTATACAGTAAGCCTCCTGAAACTTCAGGTTCTATTAAGAGCAGCCGAACAAACCAACTTTCTAAGAAGGACTTTCGCATTGTGGTTGTTTGGTTAAATTATGGTACACTTCAGGCTACTTCTAACCCATACTGATATCTGTTACGAACTGATGTACATACAGACTAATCATTCATTGCTGTTACTGACTATTGGATTGTGAGAAAACGTATTTCCTCAGGATTTCTATAATTAAATGGAAAATTTCTGGCCTTTACCTACAAATTATCTGTGCACTGACAGAAGTGCATTAGTTCTGACTTGTTTTATTGCATTTCATGTCATTCCTTTTTAATTTACAAGGATTGATTCCATCATTTACTATAAACAGACTTTGAAGAATGGCAAATTAGACCTAGTAGTATGGCACATATGATGATTAATTTAAGGATGCAATTAGGTTATGATGAACTTGATTCTTAAGGTTACTTAAGTGACAGTGTTTAAACTGCAGAGGTTATATTGCATCAGAGGAGATGGGAAGATACAAGTAATTGTGAATGGTGACTAGTTAAGAATTTAGAAGGTCATGTTTATGGCTAATTCCAAGGAATTGTTCTGACATGAGCTTGTTCAAGACGTGAACATATATCATTGTCTCATACATGAAATATATTGCTTTGTATGATGTGCTGTTGACATTTAGGTGCCACACAAAGTTATGTGTATTTGTACCATTTTGTACATTAATATTAGATATGGTATTGCGTTTGGATGTTTATTTGTAATGAGACCGGGTTCGATTCCCAGTAGGGTGCTTGGAAATTTTCAAGTGACCTGTTCCATCTGTCCGCATTCAGTAGCCCTGGGGTCCACCAAGGAATTTCCTTGGGGGTAAAGTGCAGCTGGCACGTAGCTGACAGCTCTGCCATCGTGGTTGTGCAAAATGTAAAACTAAAGATGGAAGCCCAACATTCCATCCCCCCTCTGAGTCTTCATGACTTTATGGCAAAGCTTTACCTTTACATATTTATAATGAGGAAATGGAAGCAAGAAGTGATGTATGTTTAAACAGTGAGTTTAAGTAAACTCATAAACCCTAATTTACATTATTAGGTTCCTGGTTCTACTGATTATAACAGTAGTAATAATTACTGTTATTATTATTGTTTCATTTTATTTTTATTTTCCTTTTGGGTGTTTATTTATTTATAATAAAAATTGAAGTAAACTGTCACGTATGTTGAACAAGGAGTTTGAGCAGAACTCATAAAAGTTTACATTCATGTTATTGGATTTATGATCCTGAATAACTTTTACTGAATTACAGACTTTGTCAACATTAAATTTATAGCATATAACCTGAAATTTTTGCATTTCTATTATGTTTTTAATTATGGACTTATAGTATTTCATCTGTGATGTGTAGGTATGTCTGTGATTTTGTCTCCATATAAAATTTTACATGCCAAGCTCCAGTAATTCTTTAATTGTCACCAAGACTGAAAGCAAAATGTGCCTGCCATATTGATATTTAACGTTCTACAAAAAGTGTTGTTGTTACTGATTGCGGGAAATTAATAAGTGTGTTTATGTGTTCAACTGTTGTAAACATTTAAATGGGAATGCATGCATGCATGCATACATACACATACACACAGCATAGTGATCTCACAAACCTACCTTCTTCCCTGTGAAGAAGGAAAGTAGGAGAAAAGAGAAAGACATTACACATGTTAGTTACTGAATTCCATGTTACCTGTATGTGTATATTAACTTTGTTCAATCTTCATATTTAGTTACCAGAAAACAGAATCTGTAATTAAGACAACAGCAGAGAAAACTACATCACTTCTGGGTGGATTTGGATCATCTGTGTCCTCAAAGCTTGGGCAGCTCAAGAATTCAGAGTCATTTCGCTCCTTCGAGGAGAGGGTTGGCTCAGCATATGAGAATGTCAAGGTGACTCAACCTTCATTTCCTTGTTAGCCTTGCATGTCTGCACCATCTTTGAGTTTCACTAATGATAATTATTGAGATTTGTTTAAGACTCTTACATACCCAATTATTACTGCTCTTAGAACATGATGAAGTGTGAGAGTAGCAGAAGATTGTAAGTTTTGTAAATAATGTCACACAATGCCTATTGATTTTTACTTGAGTGTGGTGTGTACGGAAATTCATAATGTATAATTTATAAAATGTCATTCATTTTATGTAATGTATGTATTGGATTATTTTGTTTTAATTTTCTTACATAAGTTTAATTATTTTATCAAAGAGAATCATCAGAACAGCATAGTGTACTGCTGCTTTTGGGTTGGTTGCCATGTAATTTAGCTGTAAAGTACATTAATGCTTAGTAACAAACTGTCTTGTGATGGAAAGTAACAAGATAGAATACATTCTCATTTTCCTTTTTCCTCTTCTTAGAAAACTTCTGATTCCTTCATTACAGACAAAAGTTGTGACATCACGCTCCAACTCTACACAGAGCTTTGATGAAGCTCTGCGAGAGGTGGAGGCAAATCGCAGATCCAACAGTAGCTCTGTGGCATCACCAGCAACTACTCCTTCTATACCAGAGGATAGGCCTCTTTCCTAAGCAATTTACAAACTTACAATGCCTCTTGCAAACACTGGGTTTGGTAGGTGATAACTCTTGCGTCCTAATAACACATGACAAGTTTAATTAATGTGATGCAGAAAGTATACATTTCCAGCATTACTTTTCCTTAATGAAGTAATTTATAATTATTCCATAGTAGATAGCTTCAGTGTAAAGGATTTTGTCTTCTACAGAATGAGAATGGACCAATTATTTCTGCCTTGCTTTAATGAATGTTATGAAAAATTCTTCAGTTAAAAATTTAAACGTCAGTAATATTGTCTTTGGCAGAATGAGAATAGACACTCGCTTTGTTTGCTTCAGTAAATTACATTTCATTTTTGAATTTGTTGTGTGTGTACTATTACTGTGTGATATTTATTATTATATATGACTAGGTATTCTATATTCCATGATTTAACTGAAATGTCAAATGTGGGTATGAGATATGTCCTCGGATTCTGTCAAATTATTGGTGTTTTTTTTTTTATTTTTGGTTTATCAGGCTCATTTGTTTACTTTGATGAGTATAAAATTAATAGTACATAAACCAAATGAGAACTGGAATACCAAATGGTAGTAATGAGTAGAATAAAATACAAAATGAAGTTTGATGCACATTACTACTACAGGAAAGTATAAAATTACGTATCAGAACTGAAGTCGGTAGGCCTACATGTTTTCGTACAGCGCAGGTAAGCATTGTCTTCATATGGTGTTTTCAAACTATGGCGCTGCGAACGTTGTAAAAGCGGAGGAGCCTCGTGTAGTTCCAACGCTTACGCCAGGCTCACCGAGTTTCACCCAGATATATTTAAAATATGCCCAAAATATAAAATTAAAAGATCCTGGGAAAGTTACCAGCCTGAAAGGGCCCGTTTTTACTTGTTTACTTTGATGAGTATAAAATTAATAGTACATAAACCAAATGAGAACTGGAATACCAAATGGTAGTAATGAGTAGAATAAAATACAAAATGAAGTTTGATGCACATTACTACTACTACTACACAATTAATTGAATTCTCTCATATCTTGCGTATTTTAAGGTATTTCCTGATATAAGTAAACATTTCAAGAGATATTTGTACAAGGAAAGTGGCTTGGGTTTGAATCCCGAGGTAAGTTTTTGTACATTATTCTCCCAACTTCTAAGCACTTGGTCAGACAGAAAATTGGCAAAGGATAATTTTTTTTTTCACCACGATGCTTCAAAATAATTAAATGGCTTACTTTCCACTATCAAACACAATGCTAAAAAATGTGTGTGAGAGAACTATATCTTCCAAATTGTAAGTTTTGCAGAAATATATAGAAGTCAGTGCAAATGCTTGTTTGTACTGTACAAAGCATATGATGATTGTTGTGATGTGTAATAATTATAGTAAATCACAAGTGTCCTTTTGTCTGTGATGCCTTTTGAAGGCACATCAGATGAAATTGAGATGTGAAACTTGGTCTGAAATAAATACAGTAAATGTAGTTACAGATTACATGCCACCTGAACAGCTTAGAGGAATTATTTCATAATGGAGGGAAACAGGCTGTGGAATCTTAGATGGTGGTATTTCACATTTCTGCAGGGGTACAAGCCTGGACAATAATTTAATGGCAAAAAAGTACATCTGCACAGTATTTACATATGTGGTCAGTACTTATCAGTGTGATGTGAAAAATTTTCTCCCTTTATTCCCTATTGGGTTCTCTGTCTTTGTAAGTTAACTGTGCTTTTGTATATGTGATATTATTTAGGGTAAATAGACATGATTTGCTTGATTACATTAATGATTTTTTTCTGTGACTTTGTTACATTACATCCAACTTATGAGGAAGCATGTACTGAGCATACAAAAGTTTTGAAAAACTGAGTAATTTATTTAACTGTTAAATGCAAACAGGAAATGGGAAACGAAAGTATTATTCAAAGTTGTGTGCCCTACCAGACATACACACAAACAGATGTGTGGTGACTGTGAACATAATGGCATGTAACTGACTGGAAAATGAAAATATCAAGTGACAATTTCTTTTGTCACAATTTTGATCTTACAATATGTTTTCTTGAGAAGTCTGTAGTAACTTTCCTGATTTAGTAGTTTCCAGCTGTTATGAATCCAAACTGTGTTTCACCATTACATCTAAGCATTTAATTGGTCTCTATGTTCTGTACAGACAGCCAGTGAATGTGTGGAATATCTAATGACACTGTTTTAAATGACAGAATCATATTACTTTCTGTAATATGACCTACTCCATAATGATTAATGTGATCAGCAGTACTGCAATAAGAACATTTTCCACGTGCATTTAACTGACGTTATTGAGTAGGAATGCCACACGATTGCTAACTGTACCTTTGAATAATTTCATTTATTTTAAATATTTGTGATTTATGCTTTTAATAACTAATGTCACATATATGATCAAGAAATGTCCATATCAAATTGTGATCGAGAGGCTCATTTCTGAGCTTACATTTTTCTGGTTCTCACAAGAGATGAGCCTGGCCCCTGTGGAATATTCATGTCCAGCATGACTTCAGCATGTGATCTAGTGATATATGCAGTAGTTGTTTTGTTTTGGGTGGGTGGGTGGGGGTACATGAAAGCTGTCACACTGAAGTTCATTATTGCAGTATAGAATACTTGGTTTATATATATATATATGTATGTATGTATATTGTATATTGGCCAAATTTCAGTTAATAGCAGGATATACTTAAATACTGATGCAGTATGTTCAGACATTCAACAATAAGTATGTTCACAGTCTGCTGAGCTGCACACAAAATATTTCATGATACTGTACATCTTTATATGGAATAAATATTATGCTTTAATTACAGTTTAGAATTGACAACACAGGGCATGATGTTTTTGATAATGAATAAACACATATTTAAATCTCCTTTCTTTAAAATAAAAATGATCTTTTTTTATTCTTCACACAAAATACTAAATTAGTTTCTGTTATATGTTTTATCATTTATTTAGCATGGAAACACAGCTCTTAAGGATGAACTCTTTGGTGATTAGTAGCCTTTTACAGTTAAAGTTTAATATATGATAAATAAATGTAGTACAGACTGTGTGATTAAATTTGTCTGAAACGAACTGTAAGTGAAACATTTTATCTAAAATTAATTACATGCAAAAATAATTCTACATATATTCTAAATATACTTTATTCAGTATTAACAAATAACATTACTTTCATTACCACTGCGTCATTACATCCATGTGTTAGATATACTCCATTTTCCATCTGTAGTGTTGCAGGAAATCTGTGAGCTGCAAATTGCATGATCACAACATTGATATACTAAAGTCTTATTCCATTGAGATGGCTTTGCATTGTCTCATACTGTAGTAACTTAGCAAAGAGCCTTGTACACATATGCCCCAATTTTGAAACCTCCACCAAGTTGTCAGTGCAAGTACCAGCCATTGGAGCAAGGCGTGGTATTTGTCTTTTGAAAATGAAGAATGGTGAAGCACTTTTACAAACAACAGAGGCCTTTTATATATATATATTATCTTCAACGTGCATTTTTTAACAACTCACAAATTACACACCAACAAAATGCACTATATTTTCAATTTTTTCACTTTTTATTCTCTATGCATATGTTTCAGCCTTTACAAGGCCATCTTAAGGGGGCTCGTAATCTACATTTACTTTACATCCATTGTTATGTCTGCTATTATGTTATATATCACATGTAGTCAACTTGAGTACATGTGATATGTAACATAATAGCAGACATAAACAATGGATGTAAAGTAAATGTAGATTACGAGCCCCCTGAAGATGGCCTTGTAAAGGCTGAAACATATGTGTAAAGAATAAAAAGTGTAAATATAGTGCATTTTGTTGGTGTGTAATTTGTGAACAGAGGCCTTTGTTTGCTTCGTTGTGAGAGGGGATATGAAAACTGAACTTCCAGGGGTAAAGCAGTTGAAATGTGATGTAAACTTACCTCCATTTAGTGCTGAGGTTTAGAATGCATGGAGATTTACCTCATCTCTTGTGTGCCTTGTGGCATTGTGCTTACTCATAGGGATGTCTTTTCTTTTCTTCAGCTTTTAGGGATCTCTTTGTGGAGGAAGTTTTGCATTGATATTATGAAATAATCACAAATAATATTTGAAGTTTTAGGTCATAGAACACTGAGTTCTGATTAGACTGTACATGTTTATAGTTATCACATTGATGTAACACAATGAAGCTTATCACCATTTAAGCAGCTATTAAATATTTTAGATACAATTTTGTTTCTGTTGATAATCATTGCCTTACTAACACTGTCAATTATAAATGACGATTCTGACATGCGAATTGCTCATAATTTGAGAATGGCTCAAATTAAAATAAAAAGACCGACAAATGCACTATTTAACTACTTTAATGTAGTGTCCTTGTATCACCCTACACGTGTTTCGGACTCAAAGTCCATCAAGGTCTCCTCACACACTCCGTAACGTACAGATAGCACAAACAGCACCGCATTACAATCCCACACAACGTAAGAATACACAATCCACGAAAGCCAGTAGTTCCGTACCAGTGGACTTCATATTCACGTCTTATAATTTTAATAAAGTTTTAACCAAATATAGACTATCTATGTTCTATAATTTTATCAAGATAACTCTACCACAATAGTGGTATACGAGTGATGTACGTTTGTGTCAATATGAGCTTGTTTTAGTAGTTTTTAATACTGAGACCCATGATGATGGACTTTGAGTCCGAAACACGTGTAGGGTGATACAAGGACACTACATTAAAGTAGTTAAATAGTGCATTTGTCGGTCTTTTTATTTTAATTTGATTCATAGAAGTGCACGGTGATAACAGTGTGAAAAAAAAAAATTGAGAATGGCGTTAGCAAACTTTTATTATGAAGTTCTGTTGAGTCCTGTGTAACATCTAATGGGAATGCTGGGTTTGATTAAATACTAAACCAAGGAAACCCCTAAATAAAAGGGATCTAACATTGATTATGGGTCTAGGATTCAGAAATTGAGCTTGAATGGAGATAAAGATTTTAAATTGAGAAATTGGGATTCCTGCATGTTTCTGAATTTATACAAATATTTGTTTTTTGGTTGATATTTAAGACAAGTTAGAGAGATTACATAGCACCATACAGTACTGTATCAGTAATATTAAATAATGCTAGTGTTTGAAGATACAATTTTCTTCCATATGTCAATTATTTTGTAAACTGTGTTGGTTTCACTTACTTCTATTGTCTTTGCTTTCCAAATTACAGCTCCCATGAAGTACTATCAAATCTCCTCCACCACATTCATAGTATCTTAATAGAGTTTCAGTACAGTATTCTTAACAGTATTGTAAGCATTCAGTTGGACTTCCAGGAAGAGAACACTATAACCTATACTGAATCAAGATTGTTCCTGTATATTTCCTGTATTACTAATAATTGTTTAAATACCAAAACAGTCTTTGCATTTGGCATATTGGTAAGGAAGTACGATGTTACTGTACTGAATATTCAAGAAATATCCATCCATTGGGCTTTGATTTAAGGCCTCGATTTTTATGATTTTTTCATAGTGTTAGTGATGAGAAATATTCTATCGAGTATATATTGTCAAGTGATGAGAAATATTCTATCGAGTATATATTGTCACGGTTTATCTGTAACTATTTCTGCCTTATTAACTGCTGATTCTGCAGATGGTGTATGATATACCTTTGACATTTTAATTGCCTGGAGGTATGAAATTTATTCAGAATGCAGTTCCTGTAGTTACTCATGGACTATTCTGTTAGACATATCATCACCACAGTCTTTCTGGTGAGTGTGATAGACTGCTACTGTTCCTGCAGTGTGTAGCAGCATAGTACCTGCTGCCCAGATACAACACTTAAGGCCTAGTGCAGCTATTGTCTTAATGCATTGTTTACCAGGTTTGGATAACTCCATACTGTAATCAGTTTTCAGTCATGTGGTTACACTGCAGACATATTTTTCACGCATCTACCAAATGGAATTTTATTCCTGTCTTCACTCGTGTTTGAACATTTGTGTGAAATATTCATAAATGCATTTAGTACCTTTGGATGGATTATGTGTTTGAAAGCACAGTCCTAAAGGCAGCTGAGAATTGGTACTATGGACCAGTAATATTTTATGTAGAAGAGTAACTTGTTTTTTCCTTCCCCAGTTTGTTTCATCATAGCATTTCAGAGTTCATCACTAAAAATGGCATCTCTAACTACCCTCCATTTTTATCATCATCTGGAACTACAGTAATGTCAGGATTGCCTTCAGATAACTAAATGTGGAAAATGTCAATATTTGAATCTTTCTTATTAGCACCAGCCAAATATCAGTGGCATTTGAAATTTTTCTTCAGCATCATAGTACATTAGAATCACTTTTTGAATCATCCAGTTGTGGAGGCATTCTTTTACGTGTGACCGGAATTGTCACACGACAGTCTACAAAGCAGTGTTGTTGGACCAGTTGAATGAAAAAGTCTGCACATATTTCGTACAGTTTAGTCATTTTTGTGGTCAAGGAAATGATGAACACACTAGCATTTATTCTGTACCATGGTGGAACTGATGGTGATTTACAATCTCATAAGCAAGATTTTTAAAGATCAAAGTATAACATGAATTAAATAGCAACATTAGGAATTTAAACTGAAAGAATTTGTGGTCATAAAAGTACACAGAAATTATGACATGTTAATAGGAACTGAAGAGAAACATTGTTGTGACTGCACTGTAACAAACTGTGCTCAAATCACGAAAATTATCACAACTCTTATACAAAGTGTTAATCTTATCCTCATAGTGAGGTAGGTTTGCGCTTACGTGAAGAACTTGTCCACATTACAAAAGCAGCATCAGCCAGTCTTTGTCAAGCCGCTTTAGTGCAACATATCTACATAGTCTTTGGGAGTGTAGTGGACTGACCAGATTTTTTTTTAACACTGCAATAAGGCAGGACACTGTTAATTAGACAGCAGAGCTTTGATAACATAAAACAGGCTGGGCTCATTATTACATGCAGGTTTATTAAAACTTCTGTTTAAACTAGTAAACCATGAAATGTTTTTCCTGCCTTCCTGTAAAAGAAACATAATTATATTACAACCCAGCATAGGCAAAGAGAAATGGAAAATTTGAAATTTGATGTATGTGAAGATTGCTGGCTTATGGAATGTAATGCCCTGTACTCTGGTAGAAGTTGCCTGACTACACAGTGTCACATCCCAGAACATAGCAGTCTTCATAGCCACTGCCAAGAGAACCTAAATTCTTACTTAACTTCATGTGCTTGGAAATAAAAACCCATAAGACCATGTAGTACCATATTAATGATGGGCGCTTTATACAGTTCAGTAACAAAATGGCATGACAAGTAGATATAATTTCATTTGCATGATAAATATTCAGTCGTATTTAAAGTTGGCATGTTTTGGGTAATGTCAGGCAGTTGTAGTTATGGATTATGGCTGTGGCTGAAGAAAGTAAAACTGTCCACTAGATTAATCTATTAATTATACAGTGTTGTCACTAATGTGTATATAATGTTGCTTGTGATGTGTGTTTTGACAGGAAGCATCATCTGTGTTAATACTACAATCAGAACTGACCAGTTTCTGAACTTGAATAAGCTGTTTGGTGTTGGACTCTTTAAGTGGTAAATACTTCTGAAGTCATTAGTTACAATTGGAAGTTGAGTATAATATTAATAAGGAATTTTTAACTGTTAATTGGTGTCTCAAAAAGTGTTGCGCATTGGAATGTGTCACATGTCTTAAGGTTTTTGTGTTTAATTTTGTTCAGAGATTTAATTTAAGTTCTGTACTTGTTGAAATCTCTGCTGCATTTTTCATTTAACAGCTTCGTTGGAAGCTAACAATTGTGTACTCCAAAATGTGTTTTGATGGCTTTAAAGTACCTCTGTTAGGATGTTCATAATTGACCCTTTCAGTTTCGTAACGTGAAATAAAGAGCTCTCTGCATTGCATCGTGGCATAAATAACTGTCCTTTGTGTCCCCCAGGACTGTTTTCAGTGAAATATTGAAAACACAAATGGCAGCAGTATAAATCCTGCTCATTCATTAAGATATGCTTTCCATTGTATATGGAGTGTGTCATGACTGGTCATACTTGCCTTGCCAGAAACAATTATTGAAAGCTATATACTTGTTTTTCTCATGTTTCATTGTACCCTGAAGTCTTTATTTTCTTCTTAACTTTATATATGCAGCTGTGAAAGTCATAAAACTAGAACAAGTATTGTAGAATAGCATGCTGGGGAGGATACTTATGAAACGGAGATAACCCATGTGCCTGTTTCCCCTTCTTGTTATTTTGAAATTATAACCATCCACAGCTTTGCACAATGTGTAATTTTATCTGATGAATGGACTATGGCTACATTATTGTCCCTAGAGTAGGCATTAAGAGTAAATACTATACAACACAAAGACCATACTGCATGTAAGAGTATGAACACTATACATACCCTCAATATGTATTTAGATTTACATTGGAAGGGTTAAACCATTTTTGTTGCATGTGTCCAGGCAGTAAGTGTTACTTAAAATTTTTATGATAGAAGTTCTGAATACACAGATTTTTTAAATTTAATATTGTGTTTCTTGCATATTTAACATTTGTGTTCACATGTCATATGTGTAATTGCTGCCTTGGAGAACAAGAGGGGTGCTGTTACATCACTTATTAGTCTACACTTTGATTTATGTGGTACACACAGTGGCTGTATAAAGGAGGATTGTGGATAAGGAGACTTTAATTTCTGTGGTCTCAGAAACTCAAGAAAAAAGCAATGGAGCTGTGGAGGAGGCTCACTGCAGTGGTTTGGCTAGTGCTGGTGGAGTATCTTGAGATCTGAATCACCAAATATTCTCCTTGTAAGATAATATTGAACTATCTGCCATGATTTGTTTCTGTGACAATGCGTGCTGGTATGTAATACAAAGCATATCCAATTTTGGGGCCCTGAATTTACATATGATTATGATTTCTACACTGTCACTGTTATGGTTTGTTAAACACAGATTAAATTTTTATTCATGTTTCATTTTCAGTTACATTCAGTAGCTTGCACAGACTGAATTGTCTTTATCGTCAATTCCTGTGAAGCTGAAGATAGTAGTTTTATGTATAAAAGTGGATTATTTATTTATTCTTGTGAGCGAAAGAAATGTATACTGTGTGTTCTGTATCTGATAAATAAATATTACATAATAAAAGTTTGACACTTTATTTATAAAAATGTTGTGAATTTCTGCAGTGAAAATGTAATATTCTGCTAAGCTCATGAATCAGAATGTAAATGGACTTCAACTTCAGAGCAGTGACATTGGCCAGACTGAGGTAACGGTAATGCTTTAGAATTTAATTTTGAAGGTACCCATTTAATAGTTCAACCATGTTAACTGACTGTTTTCTCAGGCTTTTCATAGTATTCCTCTGTTTTTTGCTCACAGTAGTCTTTGGCCACTAATATTATAAATGTAATTATAATTTTCTTTCACAAGAAAGTCTTTATTATACTGTCCTAACAAAACTACATAGTAAGTGGACCTGGTGGTAAAGTGTTTGTTTCTTGTACCAAATTTAATTTATTTTTTGTGTATATGTTGTTGTTGGTACCCACCTACAAGACTGCATACCATGTAACTCGGAAGACCACCATCTGAATTTTCACCACCATGAAAACCTTTGTCATAGAGGAAAAAAATATTTTGTAAGTTTTATACACTTTTACTAGATTAATGTGACTCTGAAGTTTACTGTGTCTTCAGAGATGTGACACTGTGGTGTGGTAGAAATGAGGAGGGGTTTCGGAGAAAACCGCTGCCTCGATTTTATGGGTAAAGTACAAGTATTACTGCCGATCCCAGTGGCCGTGCGGTCTAAGGCGTGGGTCTTCGGCCGCTCGCTTACTAGGATCGTGGGTTCGAATCCCACCGGGGGCATGGATGTCTGTCTCTTGTGAATGTTGTGTGATGTCAGGTAGAGGTCTCTGCAACGAGCTGGTCCCTCGTCCAGAGGAGTCCTACCGACTGGTGTGTCTCAAATGTGTGTGACCATGAAACCTCGACGAAACGAGGAGGCCCAGGCCCATATAAGGCTGTCGAGCCATACAACAACAACAACAACAAGTATTACTACTACTAGTATGACAAATTGCCACTGAACTAAACGGTGTCATCCCAGAAGACAGTAATCTTAACTTACCTTCTGGGATATTTATGATGTTTTATTTCCAAGTATAAATGCAATATTTCATGTCCCTTTGTGGTTGTATGAAGTTGACTTTTCCAGCACCATACACATTTCAATAGTGAGAGTAACTAAGTGGGTGGGTCTAATGCTGAAGTAAACTTAAAAATTTGTTGTTCAGGATTTATTCTTCTTGGCTTATATTTGGGAGATGACCAGGTTATTGACTATCCTGAATCCCTACTGGCAAATGCCAGTCTACTACCTTGATTAGGCCACAACCACTTTCCAAGACCTTGCAATTTGCCCTCAGTCTGTAAAGCATAGCCGAAGTTACCACAGTACTGAGTGGAAATGTGTATGAATAAAAGAGACTTCCAAATTTTTCAGTTACACTCGCCCATGCAGACATGTTTTATGGAATGAAATGTGTATGAAGAACACTGTGAACAACTAATGGCAGCAGTGCATTTACAGAAATCTCTGAATGACTGTTCACTGAAGAATAAAATAGAAGAGCACTATAGAATGATTACTGTGGACCAAAACAACTCATTGTAGCAATATAAAATGAGCCAAGATAGCTTGGTATAGTGGTTATGAAGGAGTGGGGTTTGATTCTTGGTGGGGATTTTGCTGGGGTCAACAGAGTTGTGCGTGCTGTATACAGATGCTGATTCTTCCATTATTTCAAAATCCCTTTATGAATAAATAACCGAGTTATACGTTATCACTAACCCTGTCACCACAGTGAGCTTCTAAATGTTCAGTCGCAGAGAGTAATCTTAAGTTACTTCTAAGAAGTGTGGCGATACTTGTGACAGTTTCTGTTTTCATACTTTATGTATATTTCTGTATGTAAGACATTTACAAGATCCGTATTTTAAACTGATCTGTGGGCTTATAGCCAGTGTAATTATCTGCATGTGTACACAATCCTTTGATATGTGTAACCGCTATAAGCTGAGAAGCGTTATCCATCAATATAATATGTGTTTCCTCAAACCTAAATTGTTATGAATGCAAAGTAACAGCAAATGTTAATGTTGAAAGGGTGGGGTACAATTTCAAACAACAAAGCTAATTCCTTGAACCCACTGAATTACATACTTCATAAATAATATAAAAATTGTTGAAAAATAGTCCTAACATCAAATTTTCCCATATACTGAACCAATCATAAGAATTTATGGAATATCGCATTTGTAACATACCTATAATACAGGTTAGGCTGACCATACGTCCCGATTTGAACGGGACAGTACCATTTTCTTGCTATGTCCCGTTCATCCCGTCGTTTTAGTAAAAATGTCATTTTTGTCCCTTTTTTTATAAAAACTTTAAAATATGCTTAAGTATTGGTCAATCATAACCTATAATGAAGTTTGCATCAATGGCTGCTATTGTAGGTACCAGTCATTCGTGTAACCATCGGTAAAGGCGCGTTGATCGAGATCGACAATTGCCCATTGAATAAATAGTGTGACTTTAAAGTGAATGAATTATTCAGAGAAAAGAAAAACTACGTGTTGGCAACACTTGCGCGGTTCTGTGAAGAATTATTGTAAGTTCAATATTTTTATGTAATAAAACATTTTTTTAAACGTCCTACTCTTTATGAACATCCCCCCCCCCCCGGGCCCCTTTTTGTCTCTTAGGAATTATGGTCAGCCTAATACAGGTGTAAAGCCAGCAGTAATTTCCAGTGTTGTACGTGAATGATTTTCCTGATCACAGAGCATACAATCGTCAAAAATAACATTATAAATAAATAAAGTAAGGTTAATCCGTGATTTCGGGCTTCCGACGCGATGACTTCTTGACCCTTGAAGATGGGACCGATACATTGTCCCGAAACATCGGTAAAGAATTGTCAATCGACGCTGCGTAATATCCCAGAAGAGCTCAGATCTCAATGAAAGGTTAAATGCAAACCTCTAATGTACACAGATGGTGTTTCGTAAGTATCATGCCCCAGATTATATAATCTAAGTTTATTTGCAGTTATCTGGTAGTTCGTACTGCCATTCTGTGACATACAAGCTTGTTTCACATACCCTACGGCTCTATGTGTCTAACAACCATGGGTTACATAGCTACGACGATTCATTGTTAAGACCCTTGACTAGCTACGGCCTTCGATTACACATGCGCATTAGGCTGTGCGCTTGTATCCGTACCCCAGGGCTCCTGATCAGGCACTGGAGGAAACGTCGATCTGTGCAGGAAATTGTAGAATGTGGACGTTGGTTGAACGAATGAAATAATCCGTCCTGGAATTGGTAATCTGTGGTGTGACTGATTCGCTTCTGAGGCATTAGATCGAAGATTTGTCTCAACTTGTAGAAGTGGGATCACAGTGAGATGGTCTGCGGAGGTGTTGTAGTATTTGGAGGTGATTAGGCCGGTGAAGAAATTATGGATCAGAAACCTATCAATGATGCAGTTACACGTAAAAAACGAAAATGTGGAATAATATACATTTCTACCTTACCCCCTCACATGAATGTAACGAAAATACGAGAAATATTTAGCTCGTATGGTGATATTGGCCGGGTGTTTCTTCAGCCTGCAGATACAGGTAAAGGTTGGAAATTACGCGTCATGTCCTTGGAATATATGAGAGCTACACTATAATTTTTAGACATTGGTGTAACATGTGAAATATCACTGATGTGTATTTGGATTTTTCCCATCGTCAGTGATTATACAAACATGACGTCTCAAAGCATTCAGATTTTGAAGTGTCGTGTTTGTATAATCAGTGACGATGGGGAAAAGTCCAAATACATATCAGTGATATTTCCCATGAGATTTGTAGTTTCACCACATTATTATTGCTATGCCTTAACCATGTAGCAGGATATAATAAGGAATTTTGCACCCAGTATAGCAAGTTTTAAAGCACCGTTCTCGTGCCGTATCAGAATGTATGCACAAAATTGTTGTATTGAATAGGGTAGCTAGCATTAACGTGACAGATTTGTATTCAGAAGGTACCTGACTTATGTGTAATGGTTTGTGACAGTCCTTCTAAGAGTTCGTAATCACATCTGTCTTAACACGTTCACTGCTGGGTATTTAAATCCCGAGGGTGTTAAATTGCCAGGGATTTATTGAATGCTAAACAATACTTAAATCGACCATGGTTGACTTTGGCAGTGAATGTGTTAAACATTACATAGTGACAGTAATTACATGGTCATCTACTTTAAATGGCCACTCAACCTCACATATCATACAGTGCTACTGAATAATCGTTTTTTGAACCAAGAAGGAGCTGTCAATGAACACGTGATGTAGTGTACCAAATAAGAAAGGACTGTAGAAACAATGTTCAATGATAGATGGCAGGTGAAATTCTGAAGAAAGGCATAGTGGATGTTTGTCCATTTTGAGTGCACAGATTCAGTGAACATATTACACTGACAACATATAAATTATACTTAGTGATGTGTTATCATACATAAGGCATGTCCACCTGAAACCTCTTTGTGGCCCTGCTGTGGCAGTGTAGTGGTGTGGTTGCTCATTTGATTAAGTGAACACACTGGCAGTACAGTTGGCTGGGTGAGTAGTTATTAGTGACAACTTCAGCACAGTGTAAAGATGGTATACCAGGTGGTGAATCTGTCCAAAGAGGATCAGAGAGACATCAAGAGACCCATGTTTCTGGACTTCAGATCATATAATAACACAGTATCAATGCAAATATTTCCTGTAAAATTCTTTGAAAGCTCTGTATCAAGATCAAGAAAACATGTCATAGTAAATTCACTGATGGCATCATCCTGCTGCACAATGATGACCATTACCATGGGGCTGTGAGAGTTTAGGACCAACTGAATGCCATGCCATGGGAGATGCTCAAAACTCCGCATACAGCCCAGACCTACTGCTGTGCAATTTTCACATCTTTCGATCCTCAAAGAGAGCCCTCAAGGGCTGTACATGTGCATTGGATAATACTGTGCAGAAGGCTGGTACAGTGGTTTAGGCACCAGCCCAAGGAGTTCCTTTATGATAAGTGTAAAGGTAAAAAGGCAAAGTTTTCTTTTGTACATACATGAAGGCATATGGGGGAGTGGATATGTAGCTCTACTCATTGACTTGGACCAAAAAACATAAAACTAAAAATAATTAGATACACACAGCTTAGTATTATGTGGGAAGCTCTCAGACAGTTACACTGTAGTTTGTGACCAAATGACTCTGTTATTAAAATGGGCTATGTCATATTAACTTTCTGTGATACACTGTGTGCTTTCCCAACCTTCTTTAGGGCAGTTTATAACAAGACATAATCTTTGATGTATTACATACACACTATTTTGACAGGCTTAGAAGGAAAGAAGAAGAAAAGAAAGCCAGCAAAACATTTTACTGAAGGCTGGGTGGAATTCCAAAGTAAGCGAATAGCTAAACAGGTGGCACTTCAGTTGAACAACTCTCGAATCGGTGAAAGGAAGAAGAGTAAATTTTATGATTACCTTTGGAATATAAAATACTTACCTCGGTAAGTAGGTACAATTCGGAATTTCTATATTGTAATCATATTTTGTGTCATTGTAACTTAATATACTTTTTAAATTACTAACTGATTGTGTTTGGTTGTCTTTTTTGCTTATCTCAGAATTTTGGTTTCTTGTTATATTTGGATTGACCTTCTTCCTGTAGAGTGAATGTTGATGAATGGGCACTCTTTAAGTGATACTGGGTATGTACATGAATATTCTGTAAGTTTTATTTATTTATTTATATTTATATGTTCCTTAAATCCATGCTAGGTTCAGAAGCCTGTTGGATATAGGATTTGTCATTAATAATGATATATAAATATGTTAATAATAAAATATAGATACAAGATATACATGCTATATGAAAGCATATGTCAATAAAAGTACTTGTACAAATGTACAATCATGATAGTTAATTATGATTGATACAATATATCACAATTGTGTATAATGGACAAGCTTTACAGATAAAATTATAATAGAATACATTGTTATTAATAAATTAAAAGACAGAATACCAAATAATAATGTGTAAAATAAATTGTAATTAATTAATTAATAACAATAAATAGTTTTAAAATCAGTAGTATTAAATGATTTAAGTTTATGTTATGTAATACAACTATATAATTTAAAATTAATAAGTATAAACAAGACCTTTAGACTCTAGTACTCTAATACTCATCATTTATATAAAATGACTTTGAATAAAGAAATCTCTTTAATGCCAAGCTAAAATGTTTAACATTGTGAGACATTTTCTTTATATTAGTAGGGAATTATTGAAAACCTTGATGCCAAAATAGTAGGTTCCTTTTTGGTAAGTTGTTAAATTTGATAGTGGTAGATAAAGGTTTGATTTTTGTCTGCTATTTATACTATGAATCTCAGAAGTTTCTTCATATTGATCTTTGTTATTTACTACAAATAATGAAAGTGAATATATATATTGAGATTGAAGTGGTAAAATCTTTAATTTATTAAATAATTCCCTACAAGGGTCTCTACATTTGGATCCCGTGATAATCGTAATTACCCTTTTTTGTATTCTGAAAACTTGAATACTATCTGAAGAGTTTCCCCAGAATATTATTCCGTAAGTCATGAGTGAATGAAAATAGGAAAGTAAACCAATCATAGAGTATCTTGAGACATAAATGGTATAATAGCTCCGAATTGCATAACAAGCTGAACGCAATTTAGGTAAAATCTGATTTATATTGGCTTTCCATGATAACGTACTTTCAGTAACTATTCCAAGAAACTTCGTATTGTAAATGTTAGTAATAAGTTTATTATTGAAACTAATATTTATATCAAGAAAGGAACTATTTTTAGCCATGAATTAAATATAATATGTTTTTTCATAATTTAATGATAGTAAATTGTTATTAAACCATTCGTTTAGTTGGACAAAAACAGTGGTATCATTTTTTAAATCTTTAGGACAGAAATTACTAACAATTAAACTTGTATGATCAGTAAAAAGAACAGGCTTGGATTTATTATGAATTATTCTCGGCAAATGATTTATATAAAAGAGAAAAAGCAGAGGTCCAAGAATAGACCCTTGTGGAACACCATTTCCTACCTTGCCTCACTTACAGTAGGTAATATGATTAGAATCCTTACTATGTATTGATACTGTCTGATTTCTATCATTAAGATAAGACCTAATTAGGTCATTAAATTTGCCTCTTATTCCATAGAATTTCAATTTGGACAGTAAAATGTTGTGATTAATGCAGTCAAAGGCTTTTTCCAGATCACAAAATATACCACCAACCGTTTTTTTTATTATTTAATGCATCTAAAATTTCAATAATTAAATTGTTAGTGGCCTTTGCTGTTGACAGCTTAGTTCTAAATGCAAATTGTTCATTTACTAATATGTTGTTACTAGTGGTATGTTGGTAAAGTCTAGCATATATGACCTTTGTAAAGGAGGTTAATAGGGATATAGGTCTGAAATTAGCTTTATTATTCATATCACCTTTTTTGAATAGAGGCTTAATTTCTGCATACTTTAGTCTAGTAGGGAAGGTTCCTGTAGAGAGCAATTTTTATAAATGATTTAATGGTGAGCTAATAAAAGGGGAACTTGCTTTTAGTATTTTTACCGAGATTTCATCATAACCATGAGAATTTTTAGATTTTAGTGATTTAATAATTTTTTCAGTTTCTTAAGTAGATGTATTATTATGTTTTATGTTTGGAAATAGGCTTTTGAAGGCTTGTGACAAATAGTCTATAGGATAACTATTTATTCCACTAGTAGTATTATTGCTATTATTCATATTGATTTCTTCTGCTAGTGACAAGAAATAGTCATTGAAAGTATCTGATATAACTTGTCGATCATAGATTATTTTTCTGTCAACATTTAGTTGTATCTATATCATCTTTTTCAACCTTTTTCCCAGTTTCAGATTTTATAATATTCCATGTGGTTTTCATTTTATTATTTGAATTTACAATCTGTTTATCAGAGTGATATTTCTTAGCTTGCTTTATAACATTGGACAAAGTTTTGCAGTACAGTTTATAATATTTATTTATATTAGGGTCATTACTATTTCTACTAAGCAAGTAAATATATATATATATATTTTTTTTTTTTTTTACAAGAGATTTGAATGCCCAGTGTTATCCAAGGGTTATTTTTAGCTTTGATATTTAATCTTTTTAAGGAGAAACTGGATTATACATTTCTTAAATATGGTAAAAAAAAAGGTAAAGTTCACCCTAGAACAGGCCATGAATGCCCAGAGGGGGAGTAGAGGTATAGCTCTACTCTTTCTTTAACCTCGGCGTTAGATGGGGGTGGGTGGTCAACGCCACGCCGCGGCCGTTTTACCCCCGGGAATGACCCGGTACCCATTGTGCAGGAGGCTGGACGGGTGCTGAAAATCTCGCCCCCACCGGGATTCGATCCCCGGACCGTCCAGCTTTTCTGAAATATGTATTAAGAAAAGATTTAAGCATTTTATCTGCATCATTATTATCAAAAATGTTACCCCAAGTTTCATAACTCAACTTAATCATAAAGTCATTCATTGTATATTTATTAATTTTCTGTATACTTTGAATGGTGCCACTTGTAGATACATTTGTTTGGTATCATGAATTACTTGTGTGATTGGATGGTTAGTAAAGCATTGAATAATAATATATTTTTGGGTGTCCTGTTATGAAATATGAAACCACCTGGCATTAAGTACACGGCTTTAAGTCTAGAAAAGCTGTGTTGAAAACTCTGCAGTTCTTAGAGGTGGGAAATTTTCAAGCCTACAGAATTCTCTACATTTTCATTTGTATTACAGGTTTAAATGGGTCCATTTGAATGAGAGACTTGCATATGAACGTGCAGTTCATCAGCAGCGCCTACGCAGTGAGATAGCTCAGGCTAAAAGAGAAGCCAACTTCATTTCATAATGTAGAAAAAAGTGAAAAACTTGGTAAGAGAAAAAATAAGTTACAGGACCTAAAATGTGCATCAAGATTAAACAGCTTTTTGACACAGTATCATCAGAGAAAAACTGACAAAGAAATATATCAAGATATTGGACACAAATCAGAGAATGTGGTGCGAAGTGCAGCGGAAGACAGAAGTCACTTCTTAAAAAATCTGTTTGGAAGTGACGTATAAGAAACAGTTTTTGCATTGTCAACTGGCACATTTCATATTGATTATTAAATCGTTGCTATGCTGCTTTATTTTGTTTATGAACTCAAAGATTTGCAAATAAAT
Organism: Reticulitermes speratus; assembly: GCA_021186555.1. Taxonomy (NCBI): domain Eukaryota; kingdom Metazoa; phylum Arthropoda; class Insecta; order Blattodea; family Rhinotermitidae; genus Reticulitermes; species Reticulitermes speratus. The sequence continues at coordinate 25,190,215 of JAJKFL010000006.1, forward strand.
ACCTCAGAATTATATGAAGTGTTCATATAAGTATACCCAATCTGTTTTGTGGTAAGTGAATTATGAAGGAGTATCCTGTGAGAGTTGCAAAATGGTTTGGTACTTGTTTAATGCAAAGTAACTGAATTATTAACTAACTTACTCCATGGAGCAGAGTCCTTCTTGAGAAGCTAGCAGGTCGTCAGCTAGTCAAGAAATTCCTCGTGTTTTATGGAACCCGAAGGTTCATTGAAGATCCATTTTAATATTATCCTCCCATCTACACACAAGTCCCCTACCTTCAAAGGTTGTTGTCCAGAGAACGTACAAAGAGAAGAATGTGTGAATACATGTCCAAATCTAGTCAAGCTGACAGAGGGCAGTGAGCTACCCTAATTGAGTGAAAAGGTTGAAGTCTCACTCTCTTGAGTACTTTGCCCTATAAATCCTACACAGAGCCTAGTAGATGGACTACTTCATTACACTGAGCGACGTTCACAGTACAATCTCAAACGCAGGTTACGCTGTAGAACAAGTAGTCAGTTAGACTGAGCGAGGATCATATACAATCTCAAATACCAGTTCCATCAAAAGTTACAATCTACACTGGTACAATACATAGGATAATCAGTGACTACAGTCAATCATTATCACATGCCCAAGGGTGTCTCCTGTCTTGGATATTCAGCAACACTGTATAATGTTGTCATATTTTCATAATTGTGTAAATCACTTCCGAGTACAGTTTCCCTGAAACCTTTATGTAAGGCGAAGAAAAGATGCAGGCAGGGTTTTGGTGGGAAAAATTGAAAAATTTGGGGAAGACCTAGGTGTGGATGGAGGATATTTAAATGGATCTTAAAGACAGAGGTTGGCAGGGTGTGTACTTAATTCATGTGGCTCAGGTAGGGAGAAGTAAGCTCTTGCGAACATGCTAATGGGACCTTCGGTTTCATAAAATGGGAAAATTTGCTGAGGAACTATTTTAACTTGTTCCACGGAGTTACAAATTGAAATTAAAAATATACAAAACACTGATTACCAATTAACAGGTGTTGAATTTTGAATTACCGAACGTTAATTAATGTTGACAGAATTGCTCCAACATAACCTGAATTGCTACAAATGTGTTAATCTGGGATTCTACGTAAATAAATCCGCCATGCATCAGCGGAAAGTATCATTCTCTGCTAATGATCCATGACAAAGAGATTCCTTCAGGCGAATTACCTTTCATAAACTTGCGTCATCGCAGAAGTTTTAAAATGGCTCATTTGGTTAGTGTTATTGGCGTTTTACGTTCGGATATCCACGGTGAATAATTGTTATTTAAAGTATCACAGATGGTAATAGTCACATAAGTGTATGCTTTATGTAGAGACGTTTGAGTTGAGGTTGTACATTACGTATTTGTTATTACGTATTACTAAATTGGGCTCCAATGTAGTTTAGCCCGATCACAGCACGAACATTTTCAGTAGAAAGGAAGGTAAGAGTGTGTCTAGAAGACTGTGTGTGGTAGGGAAGATGGAAAGAGGAGTAGCAATGTTACTTCGGTTTTTGCCGAGGGATGGTGCGGGGTTGACATCTGACGACATGAAGGAGCATCGTGAAGGGGTCAATGTCGTGCGCCTGAAAGAGATGCGAACATATATTCGGCAAGACAATGGATGTAGTTTGACGGTTGCATGCCTTGAGGAAAACCTTAACATGTTTCCAGGTTGCTTCTATAGTGTTTGTATGGGCGCCAGTCCGTCCAGGACGAGGTTGAAATTTCGCGCCGACAGTAACAGAGACATAGCCTACACCCTAACCTAAGTTTGTCTGGAGTGGCCATGTAGTTAACAGAGACCAAGAACGGTTAGTGGAGTGAGGAGGACGGGGTTGAAATATCGCGCCGACTGTAACAGAGACATATCCTACACCCTTACCTAAGTTTGTCTCGAGTGGCCGTGTAGTTAATACAAAGAACAGAGACATAGCCTACATCCTAACCTACGTCTGTCGCGGGTGACCATGTAATGCCTGCAGATAATCTGTGATGCCTGCTTGTATAGAAAAGGGAAGTTTGAAATGAGCGCTCCAAGTTGAAGGAGGGAGATGGGGGGCGAGGCTACAACGCTCCACGCCCATCATTGTTTGTAAACTTCGTTACAGCACACTGGATACACAGTGGTCAGGCTAAACCACAGATTATCTAGTTTTGAGTGTGTGATTGTCCTTGTGATTTCATTTTAGTAGAACTTTGAAATTCATCGTTTGTGGTCCTGACCCTAACGTGTATTTATGCTGATAATGTTTGTAACCAGGAAGTGTTCCAGGTCTTGTTCTCTCAGTTTGTTCGAGAGGAAAACTATGAGACGAGGGTACACAGCTGGTAGGAAAAGAATGTGGTATTAAATACTGTGCCTTTAAAAAACATACTGCACTCCCTGTAATTCAGTTTTCCAAACGTCACATTTCCATCCACACTTCACTTGTTCTTTATATTCCTTGATACTGGATTTGAGGTGCTCACAGTGGTGAGGATTCATAACGCAGTCTGGGTTAGGACACCGTCTGGTACATCGTTATGAATGTTTTAGAGTAGCATTCTGGGTCTGTCTTCACAGGCAGTCGCAAAATGGGGGCATATTCTGCATTTTCTGTGCATTGTATCAGTATTACAAAACAACTGAATGCACATATTAACTCAATAAATATACCTTATTATTTTACATTATATTTTGATGTGAGCAGCAATATGTCGGAGAAAATATAAAGTAATATAGTATTTCGTAATAAGTGTTGTAATTTATTTTTAATAATTTCGAAGTTCGCTATTTTTTATGCCTATACGAATGGCGAGGGGGGTAGACGAGGGGGCTGCTTTGCCGATGTCATGCTACATAGTTGCATATGTTACCACCGGGAACATACTTTACCCACATCCAGTGAACCATGCCGGTAGCAGGAACGCACGAAGACGCCGCATATGGCGGTATAGTTTTACGTTTCCACGGAGTTTCCAAATCTGGTGACGGTATTGCTGAGGTCACGGCATACTGGATACGCTGTGATAGGCCTAAACTATGGTAGTGCGAAATTTGTATTATAGAACGTACAGTGACGTCGACAACGTTCTATCCTTTCGGTTCTAACATAACCGGAATTACTAAAAATATATTCCGGTACGGCCAGACAAGAGAGCGAGCGAGCAACAAAGGAAAGTTGGAACATGTGTTTTCATGAGATCTGCGCTCTTGTGGGATATTATGCGGCGTCGTGTGGGAATTGTTTACCGTCGTTTCGGGACAACTTATTGGTCTCATCTTCAAGGGACTCTTGACCCTTGAAGATGGGACCGATACGTTGTCCCGTAACGTCGGTAAACAGTTACCACACAACGACTTGTACTATCCCAGAATAGCGTAGATCTAATCAACATCGCGGCGGAAGTCAGAAATCAATGTGTTTTCATATGCAAATCGCCATACTGACGCACAGGCTTAAACGATGTTGCTGACCGCGAGAGCAACATCGATATGTTGTTGAAAGCTGTTTTAATCTGTGGCTGTTCTTCTGAGCGACATCGCTCGACTTGAGGGCATCCGTGGCTCTGTAGCTGCCACGGATAATTGCAATTAGTCACGTTCACGTACAGCGGGTAAGGCGAATGGTAGTACGGAGGTGTGTATTTCGGTAGTTTAGTCAAGACGTTCTGTATGGATAGAAAGAAGACGATGTCAATTGCAGACGTAAGGATGTTACAAATAAGCTGTGAGATGAAGTAGCCGTAGGGTGTGGTATGACGAGTGGTATTTTCAAATGACTGGCTTGCTCTGTTCCTAAAAGCGATAATTAAAGTACCCATATACAGTCAAGTTATAATATGTCAGAAGTACCTGTGTTTATAGTTCATTTCAGCAACGTGTTTTGATTCATCATGAACCGTATATAGGAAGATATACTACAGAGTAAAATACACACACATACATGGTATTGTCAATAGAAATATTCTGTAGGTGTGTATACATTCGTTAGTTACAAACAAACATACCATGGATCCAAAAGTGTGTCAAAATGAAGGAATAAGCCATAAATATACAAAATACACAGAAATTTTACTGTGTGAAATATTACAAACATTTTATATACAGTAATATGGATACTTTTTACGCATAAAGAATTCTGTACAAAGTAAAATGATTCTCAGTATCCATTGAACAGGAGGCTGTGTGGGGCCCGGAGCTGATCTCGGTGTTTCAAAGAAGAGAAAATTCCCTTAAAATCCCACCCTATTGTAACAACCAATCTCTGAGCATGTGAAATGGGTTGTCTGTAGTTCGTTGTCTGCTTTTGAAGTCGATGACTTACTCTACTCAGTAAGAAGTCAAAAGTTTCCGTAGACATTCTCGTGGATTCGAAAAACTGCTCTGGATGATTGCGAAGCTGCCAATAAAGACGATGAAATTCCCCGTAATTATTTTCGAAAATCATGAATCAAGTGAACATTACGTCTCTTTTTCTTTAACAGAAAACAATATATGGCATACGAATTTTGTAACATAGGAGAGCGAAAAGACTTTGGCGACATGTCACGGATGACTTGCAAGCGCAAGAACTATTCACAGCCTGATTAGTTAGAATGTTGCTTGACGCTTCCATGCTTGTGTAACCGTAGTCCGGTCAGGATGTGCTAACTTGCATGCCAACTTACTCGCTCGCTCTCCTGTGTGGCCACACCCAATTGCTGTTAATACTGGAAATTACGTCGCAGTGTAGTTATATAATGAACTCAACAACAACCCGAACAATTATCGCGGATGACAACATACTTTTATGTATAGTCCAATGTAGTAATCCGTGGTGTGATGCATGATGGGAGTTGGGCAAACCACATGAGAGGGGATGAGAAATTAGGAATTATGGTGCAAAGTAATATATATATCCACCCTTTATCGATGCAAACTCATGAGAACTGAGCATTAGTATTGTTACTAATGTTCTTCATACATTGAAGAACAGACTGACCCATTCTTTTGGAAATACTTCGTGCTGGTGTGCTGTATATTCAACCCGTTTTACTCAAGGATGTCCGCTGCTGGAGCTTTGTTGCTGTAAAATTCAATATGGCTGCTTATAGCATTTGGTGGTGATGAGTGTTGGTGTTTCAGTATCTTTCTTCGGGTTATGTGTCATCTGTAATCAAATGACAGAGTAGGCAGAGTGAAAATTTGTTAATGGAATTGCCGGGAGAGTGTGTTATATGTCGTTTTGATTGTGAGTTGTGGAGTTATTGTTCGAGTACAGTAACGTTCAAAACTTCACGTTCGGAGGCAATCATCAGATTAATTTGAGTGTGCTGTGCTATTCCATCTGTATTTCATGTGAAAGAATTGTTTCATCGTTATTCTGTTTTCATCATGTCAAGTACATTTGTGGCTGATACTACAGATGACCACAAATCGGACAATACCCTAATTATTATTGTAAACAATGATGGCACCGTCTCGGTTGATCAGGAAACGCTTCAAAATCTCATCGGTAAGTGTCCTTATTGTAATGTAGGTGCACGTCTATTATTTGATGTTACAAGAGTACAAGTTTGCACAGAGAACCATGGTGCCTGCTTGCCATTATTCAAATACAAGGATGTAATGTGCATTGCTGGTTTATGAAAAAGAAAAGAACATGCTGAACTAGCAGCCTGATCCCTGATGTATCATGTATCAACTCGATTTATGTTTGGTAAAAGAGTATGGGTACAGCTTCTGAATATGGCGGTATATGTATGTAAGAAGCTTGTGCTCTGGGCATGGATTGGCACTTTAATAATAGGGCTGTCAGATATTGAAAGAAAGCATATAGAGGAGCATATCAGTTTTTACTGCAAGAGGTATGAAGTGGCAGTATGCATTCATTTGAAGTCTACCTGTAATACCTTTTTTTGTGACGCATTGTCCACGTACAAAAGTATAATACTGCAAGAAATACTAACAGAGTACACTGTTAAAACATGTATTTATCAATTAAAGGTGCACTCACCTCTGTCTAGTGCCAAGGTTAAGAATGAGTGGAGCTATACCTCTGCTCCCCTTATCATGGCATGGGCAGGGACAACTTTAGAGTTTACATGTAGTCTGAGTGTGTTATATGTATAGTGTAAAATAAAGTTGTGTCTAACTGAATCCTCATTTCTTATATTGTTTATTTGCACAATGGCATAGTCCAAAAAATATTACTGTGTGGTGTAACTGTAATTCACAAAGCCACTTTCTTCAAGTGGCACTAATTGCAGTTTACTGTGTACTGCAATATTAGTATCTTTCTGTTTATTTACTGCTTCCTGGCATTAATCCAGTTTTTCAGTAAGGGCATTACCACTGGGTCCTGCTTACACTGATTAGGTGGAATCCCCTGTACATCACTGGGTTGGTCATGCAGAGAAACAGATGCTGGATGCTGAATATCTGCTGATCATAATTTCAGTATGTACAAAACTGGAGTTTAAGCTTTTGCTTCATATTGTGGCCAGGATTGATGAGTGAGCAGACAGAAAGACTGGATTATCAAGGTTCAATTCCTAGTACAGGAGAGATTTCTCTATTTGCTATCATGTCCAGGTCCATCCTGCGTCCTGCCTAGTTGGCATTGAGGGCTTGGTGGAGTCTGAAACTAACCACTTCTTTGTTAAGGTTAAGAATTGTGGGGTTATGCTTTCACTCTATCCCTTTGCCTTAATGACGTGGGGTTTAGGGACTGGATGTATCTTCTGCCTTTCTTGCAATTCGGACATTACTGAGAAGCTCAATTAATACTAGGTAGCTCAGAATTTTGATTCTTTGTCTTTGTCCTTGTTGCCCATCATTTTTTGTTGCATTGTTATTGTGTCAAGAAGTTATATGACCTTTGAGTAACATTTTTAGTGTTATGTTGTCCAGAACTGTTTTTTCTTAAATAGCAAATCAACAAAATGCACCAGTGAGTGTTGTGCGAGTTGGGGCTTCTACACAGGGTGATGATAGCAGTCAGGATTCAAATGGTACATGTGATAGTCAGAATGATGGAAATCCACATGTCAACCTCACAGTTGAGGGTTTCTACCCTCCATCTGCATCCCAGACAAGCACCTCAGAAGGTAAGCAGTTCAGATGAATATCTAGTATATTTATGAAATGTAGGTATGTGGTCTGATAGAGGTATTGAGTCATAACTCATATATTTGATAAATCATGCTGTGCACAGACATTACCATGATGAACATACCTCAACATATTGTTGTGTGTTCAAGTGTGTTTACTGCTCATGCAGTTGCTTCATTCATTTCTGGTAGGCATTTTGGAATGTTTTTGTTATGTGTTGATTTACTGTGATGTCTGTGATCACAGAAGAGTGCGTGTGCGTCACCACCAGCCTCTGCTGTACAGAATCAGTTACAAAACCATACCCATGCCACACACTTCGTGTTCTGGAATTTTTGAATATCTGTCAATGTTTATGGTTGCAAACAGAACAGTTTTGTGGCTGTGTGTACAGGTGATTTTGAAAAACCAGTTTCATGTGATAACAGTCTTAGAGATTTTGGTGGAGATGCATCTAATTCTATTCTAGTGTTATATAATGTTTCTGCTGAAAGAACGTGTCCATATTCACTTTGCTGCTTTAACAAGGAACCTATTTTCTGAAATTTGTTCCTCAGTTGATATGTTGTAGCTGTCAAGGGAACTGAAAATTCTAAAGCCAACTTTCTATAGAATTTTTATGTCATACGTTTACACAACGAAAGCCCTCTATGTTGCACTGTACTTCATTTTCATGAACCACAAAAAACAATTTGTGTCCTGACAACTTGTTATGTTCTTGGCCACAAGTTCAGTAAAACAAAAGTTAATGGCTTGTATGAGCATTAATATTTTTAGCAGCATTTGCTAGGTTCATCTGGATGAAATGGTAGTACTCAGACATGTGTAGTATAGTAGTAGTAGTAGTAGTAGAGTATGCTAGCAGCAGCAGCATTTTGCTAAGTGGTTAGATTTTTAGATTTTGTTTACAGGGAATTTATTTTGAATATAGGTGCTTCAGGTCTTGGTATGGTGAAAAAGCCTGATCCTTCCTATTTCACAGATTTTTGTACCAAAGATATTTTTTGTGAAATGGCTATATTACCACCTGCTTTATCATGTAGTGGAACAATATAATTTAATTTCAGGGCTCTCCTTGTTTGTTTGTGTGTTGTATGTGTTTGTTTCTGTCTTTTCTGGCATTTATTTACTTTGCCATAAATTCTGTTAACAGAGCAAAACTTTTAATAGGAGCAGGATGCAGATATGCAGTTTATTTTTTTTATAATCTTTGAATTTTAATCTTAAAGAGTGTTTATATGCAGGCACTAATGAGACTTTGGTTGACCCATTTCTGGAAATGGACCCTGAACAATTGGAAAGGCTGGAGACAGCACTGCAGTCAGAGCAGGCGAAGCAGATTCTTGGTGAGAATGTTACCGCCATGCTAGGTAAGGGTGAGTTACATGACAGTCTTTTATGTCCCATTAAACTTGACAGATAGACTTTGGCTAAGTAACTTAACATGTGGCTATTGTTACAAGTGTACTCAATTGTATATTGTAGTATTGTTTCTAGAGAAGACTGATTAATGTGAAAGAAAGTAAGTTGAAGATGTCATCAAAGATCTGTTTTGGGTACATAATGTTAAGCTTCATGTGAGGCTGTGGAGATGCACAAGCTTTCACATAAAAAATAAAGAGATGTACCTTCAGAAAGATGTCAGATTGGGGTATAGAATGAAATATGTATGTGTGGCATTGTGGTTGTGTAGGTATGGAATAATCATAGGAATTAAAACAGTTCATGGTGTATCAAAATGCAGAATGTCTGTATCAGGGTATGCTTTATGATTTGAAGTGAACCTGAGCCTGTTAAGCAGGCCTCAGGAAGTTTCGTACTCATATTACTCAATTCACATTATCTGTTTCAGTCACATTACAATGTTGTGTATCAGTACACACACACACACACACACACACACATGCGTAACACTGTGTTTCGGTACAGCTGTACCATCACGTGTGTGAGCATAGTTACAGCCTTGTCATTGTGGCATAACAATGCTGGCACACTTAGTAATAGTATGGCTGTACTGAAATGCTGGCATTACATATATATATATTCATACACAGTGTTGTTAAGTGACTGAGATAGTGGAAATTGAAGTATGTGAACTGCAACATGATGCACAAATTTTTGGTTGATATTTATGTGTTGTTGGTGAAATGATGGGGCAGTTGTGCAAAAATGCCTGTGCAGTTTCCATTTGCCAATAATATAGGTGTCTGGAGACCCAGTGTATTGTACAGCTCTACTGTGAACAACTGGATCCCATTGAATCTAAAATTGCAGTTTTTATGACTGCTGCGTGTGACAGAGACTGGCCAAAAAGAAAGTGTGATAGGAAGGAGTTAGTGGAAGTATGGATTAATTTTGAAAAAATTGCCACTAGTGTGTGAACAGATATGTTTTCAGTTGGATAATAATGACTATTTTTTCTGTATATGCTAGACATGCTGAGTGTGGAGGAGGAGACTGCCCTCCTGACTGATTCGATTCGCATGGACCATTGTTACACTAATTTGTCACCATCATCTGCGCCAGCTACTTCGTCCACACCAAACCATCAGTATGGACCTGTTGCCAGTAGTGATACAGACGCAAGTGACAACAGCTTTGAACAAGAGCTTGGTCATCAGTCTGTTGTCACGTCTTCCACACCTACACAACATTCAGCTCGTACCAGAGGCCGAGTGAGTTTTCATGATCATTCATAATATGGTCATGCTGTTTTTTAAACACTTGAATTAAAATTAATGTTTAATGATACTGCCCACCGTGCAGTTTCATCTTCATTGTTTTATTTGTAGATGTTCTTTGCATGATGTGCATGCAGACTGTGCGTTACATACAATGAATTGTGATTTAGTTTTTCCGCATTTAATGAACTCGTGTATTTAGTGAAATTTTTCTGGTCCCACATGAAACCCAGTGTAAACAGTGTTTCCATATTTGGTGACTTTTGATATTGTGACTCACTTTCAGTGGAAGAAATTTTTGACCATACAGAACTTGTAACTTGATTTAGTGTGATACTGGTCAAAACAACAACTGATACTCACTTCTTTCCTGAGTCAGAAATTATGACTGCATGACCATTATCTAGCAAGTGACATAACATACTGAACAAGCACCAAAGCCATGTCACATGTGGCATTAGTGTTGTTTTGATTGTTGACTGATTGATTGCGCACGTTTATTAAAGCTTCATTCCGGGACTAATGATTCAGCACTATGTATGTTAGGTTCCCTAATTTCATGAGCTGTATGAATATTCATTAGTTTATTAGAGTAATTCTGACACTTGTCCTCCGTACTATGAAAATATGCAAGTTGGTTCTTTATCACATATGTCATATGTTAGGATTTTTCTGAAATTCGTTTATGCATTTATACAAATCTGTGAAAGTAAGGCTCATTATTTTGTGGCTGCAGCAATTTTAAAACCAGTATTTAAAACATTACGACAGAGATGATATTGTTGGCCAAACAATTTTATCCTCTCCTGTTATATTGTTGTGTGTTCTTTGTACTAAGTGTAAATGACCTTAACCAACAGCAGATTACGTGAAAGTAAATGGTACAATTCCCCTGTAAGAGATCTGCAGATGAAGATGTTGAAGCCTGGCTGATTTAATAGCTGTACTGATTTCCATTACATTTGATTGTCCCACTTTTTCCCCCCTAGAGCAGTGTTTCTCAGCTTCCTGGTGTCATGGATCCCTTTCAGAGTCTTTCCCAAAATTGTCTCAACTCGAGAGGCCTGGGGCACAACTCATGATAGCATTTAAAGTAAGATTATTTATAAATGAGGAACATACTTAAACTGTAAAAGTAAACTTTTCCCTGTCTATGAAGACATACAGAGAGAGAATATGTATAGCTCCACTCATTCTTAACCTTGACATTAGATGGAGGTGAGTGGTAACTTCACACCCCAACTGCTTTACATTTGGGAAACAACCCTCTACTGATTGAATAGGAGGCTGGTTGGGCTCCAGAGTCAGTCTGGACATTTTGGAGAAGAGAAAAATCTCTTACCCTTACTAGGATTTGAAACCCGGACCATGCAGGCCATAGTCTTGTTACAATACTGATTACACTACCCCGGCTCCCACTTAAACTGTAAAAACCTTTATGAAGTTAGTGTAAAAGTTAATTATACAAACAATTTAACTAGTAGTAGTGATTGTAAAATGATGGTAAGGAAAAACGTTATGTTTACTGAATAGGGCCTGCTGAACTCGCAGACCCCTAGGCACAGCTTGCAGGCCCCCATTGAGCAGAAGTTACAGAGTGAATTTTTTTGGACAATCAGTGGAGTTGCATGTGTTTTCACAATTTTGATATAGGGACGAGGACCTGGTCGTCCAAGGAAAGATGTAAGTGCTGTTCGCTCATCACAGTCATATCGAGGATTATCAAGGGGGACTGGTCGTGGCATTGTTAGAACAACAAGGGGTGGCCAAATGGGAGCTGTGGCACCTGGAATGGTGATGGTCCAACAGATCAAGCCGTTAAATCCACCGCTGGCACCACCACCTTCAAGTCCCTCTTCTGCAAGTCTTGTTCCACTTATCAAGCCACTGGTAATAACAGATGGGCTTGGTAACCAGATCACCTCAGCATTAAGTAGTGCTACAGTACAAAAACAGGTATGTGTCAGTTTATTTTTGAGAAAAAGGGAATCGTAGTGTGATAGTAGATGTGTAATTGGGTGTCACTTGAAGTTCATACCACAGAAAAATAGGCCTTATTTTTGCTTGTGAGTCAGATGATGGTATTTTTAAGTGACTCCTGTCCATAGAACAAGAGGAAGAATGAAGGGTGTTCGAGAAAATAATCCCTCCATGTTTGTATCTTTACTCAGACAAAATATGGAAGTGAAACACAACACAAAAACCGCTCCTACGAATGTGTACTTTGTTTCTATAGCTCATTTTTCCATGCAGTCTCCCTCTCGTTTGATGTAACACTGCCAGCGCTCAACAGGTTTCTCAAAGCCGTCACTGTAGAACTCTTCTGGCTGTCCTCAAAACTGTTTTCCTGTGTCAGCTTGAACTTTATCACATGTGAAATGACTTCCTTTGAGATGTTACTTTAGAGCTGCAAACAACCAACCAGAAGTCACACGGTGCCATATCCAGGCTGTAGTGAGGTGTGGAACAACTTCAGATCTGATGCTGTCTATGGCAGCTGAAGCGTGGGGTCTGGCATTACCATGTTGAAGAAACATTGGCTTTTTATCCTGATGAATGCAATTGATTCATTGTTTTAACCTTGTTGTGGTCTTCACTGGAGTTGATTTTTGTATCTTTGATCATGTACTTCTGGGGAATAATGCGTCTGTTGTCTCAGAAAATGGTGTGCGTGCATTTTCCAGCTGAAGGTTGAGTCTTGAATTTTTTCTTTCTGAGAGTAGTGGGGTGACGATATTTAAACTGACTGGCCTTTCATTTCTGAGTACTAGTGATGCACCCAAATCTCGTCACCAGTGACAGTGGTGTACAGACAATCATTACCTTCACTTTTGTGGCAAACGAGCAATCGTTGACATGCTTTCAGTCTTGCTGTCTTAATTTTGGGTGTAAGCTTATCTGGCAGCCATTGAACACACACTTTTTTGTAACCCAAACCTGAAATAATGTCATTGACACTAGCTAAACCAGTGTTTATCTTTTCAGCTGTGGCTGTCTGAGTAATTTTTTGATTTTCCTGAATAAGGTCCACAGTATCTGTACCGTAAAAAGCCAGTAATTGCCAGTTAATTCTGATGGGAGTTTTATTTTTGTGCGTCAAAAAAGCAATAACTGCTTGCTGTTTGATGTGCTTTGACGTGGTTGAAAACGAGTCATCCATTTTGAACCGAATACAACACCAACCACTATGTTTACCAAGCTGTATCCCATGGTAAATTAAAGCTAAAGGAACAATGAACAAGTTGGGACGACAAGTTCTGCTTAATTGTCACACCACTAGCACCACTCGTACAATCACAAACGAGAGACGAGGTAAGGGTTTATGACAAGGTCCATTATAAACCCTCCAATGATGCTGCTAGTGCCCAGGATGAACGGGTTTTGTACCCTTGAATGCATTCATGACCGTGTGGTGCACTGAGGCCAGTGGCATGTGAAGTATTGAAGGTCTGTACAGTGAGTTTGTTGCTAGCATTGAAGAGGTAAACCAGCATGTATTTGATATTTTTAATTGCCTAATTTTTGTTAAAATAACACCAGTGTAGGGACAGAGATCAGAATATGTTGCATATCTCATTTTCCGTTTTACCAGTGTAGGTCTTGAAGTTATATGCGGGGAATGCTGCAGAATGTGTGTTGAACTTCAGGTGGTTTTTCAGGGGCTTATTTTGAGTGACAGTGTTACATAAGCATGGATTGAAACCTGAAGTGGTACATGGTTACTGCAATGGTCAGCTGTCACACCACCATGTACAGTCCCCCAGCAGTCCCACCATTCCATTTCAAGCAACTTTCATCATTGTGTTGTGGTTGATGTGTAGTATAGTCTCATGAGTGACCAGTTGATGGGGCCATTCATTCCTGAGGGACAGTTGACAGCAGGCCACTACTACCTGCATTTCCTGTAGGATGTACTACTTCTTCTTTTGGAAAATGTTCCTCTCCAGGCCACATTAAACACATGGACGCAACATGGTGGTGCTGGATCTCATTTTGGTCAACACGTTACAGATTACTTGAATTAGTGCTGTGGAAGTTATTGTACTTGTCATGGAGGTCAGCATATCTCGTTACCTGGTTTGCCTGGCCTGACACCACATGGCCCCATGTCAGTATCTTTCTGATGTTGCCAATATATACAAGCATTATAAGAAAGTACATAAAGATGAATGCATGATTGGGAGGCCATGTTTTTTCATATAAAGGTTTTATATCCAGAATGACCATGTGGATTTTGACTAAGTGATGTTTGAGCTCTTCAGTAAACAGTCAGCATGATTTAATTTTGGTTATTTTATATGAATTTAAGCCAAATTGTCATTTGCTCAGAAGTGGTGCATTGTACAAAAAGCTGATACATGACACATTAATTAGAAATCGTTAAGGTCTACAGCTTCTGTTTGAAACTGTTTTGAGAGAGTTTAATGAAGTGTAAGGAGAAACTAAATTTGAGTAAACATTTCTGTTTTTGTTGTTATGTATTACTCAATGCCTAGGTTGTGGCTGTCCCTGTATCCAGTGACAGTGCTCGTTTAGTGACCTTAACTGGTGCAAAGTTGGGGCAAATAGTGGCAGGCAACCAGCAGAGATATATAATAGCTGGTAACAGAAGTATTCAGCAGTTACAAAAAGAGAAGAGACCCCAACTGCAGAAACCAAAACAGCAAATTTCAAAACGTATGGGACAGGAGACTGGTGTTGCAACTTCAAGTAATGAAGGAAATCAGCTGCCAGCACAACAGGATCTTGGTAATTAATTACCTAAATGAATATACTACTGCTACCCAAAAGTTCGGGGAATTTGAATGCCACGCGCAAACCAGTTGTGTTATGGCCTGCCGCCGCTAGAAGGGGCGAGCAGTACCCTTTGTAAATTAGTGTGCCATTAACCGTGAAGGTGAGAGGCCGCGTTCTTGAGTTTCGTGCGTTTTTGTAACGTTGTGTTTTAGTGGTTCGGCGATTTTTTAAACCTGCATAAATGGCACATTTTAAGGAGCAAAGAATCTGCATCAAATTTTGCTTTAAGCTTAAAAAACTGCTGTAGAAACCCACCGCATGCTTATGGAAGCATTTGGAGGCAATGCTATGAGTCAAAGTAAAACTTTTTTGTGGTACAAACACTTTAAGGATGGATGAATGTCTGTCGACGACGATGAGCGTTCAGGACGACCATCGACAAGCATAACACCGGAAAACATCGCGAAAGTGCGAGAGGCTATGGTTGCAGATCGTAGACAAACAATCCATGATGTTTGTGCGATCGTTTTGTGAAGTTTTAAAGCGGCTACGTGAGAGCATTAGGTGCAAACGTCCGGAAAAGTGGGAGAACAACAGCTGGGTTCTCCACCACGACAACGTGCCCGCCCACACATCGCTCGTTGTTCAGCAGTTTTTGGCTTCCAAAAACACGACAGTGATTCCCCACCCACCCTATTTGCCTGACCTCGCCCCCTGCGACTTTTTCCTGTTCCCCAAAATGAAATTTCGATTGAAAGGCCGTCATTTTGACACAATTGAGGAGATCCAGGCAGAATCGCAGGAGGTGCTTAAAACACTCACACTTGAAGACTTCCAGGGATGCGTGGAATCATGGAAAAAACACTGGGATCGCTGTATCCATGCCCAAGGGGACTACTTCGAAGGAGACGGTGGATACTAGGAGTTATGATAAGCAATTTTTTTTTATGGCCAAATTCCCCGAACTTTTGGGTAGCACCTCGTATACTTAAATGTTCATGTGGATTACCAAATAATTTTTGTGAATTACAGGGGTAATAACTACCAACTGATGTAGCTGTTATTCAAAAGCCTGCCCTTGTACGTAATCTGGGCTCATTTCTCTTGTCCTGTCCTGACAACTTATTGCTATAAGGTCCATCTTAATGTTTACCTTCCATTTTCTATCTTCCAGAGGGCCATTTTTTGCAATGTTTCTTGTCCAAAGTTTTGCATGTTGTACTTGCTGTCTATATTTTGATGAAAATTTATTAAGTGGCAGTTCTCCAACATAAAAAAAAAAAGTTCTCTGACTTGGGATGATTAGTCCCCCATTTCCACATTTTGAACTTCAGCTTTTCAGTGTCAGAGGAAATAATTTGGTAGCTAGGTACTGGTCATTTTTCATTCACTTGTGAAATGTTTGACATCTGTGGATTATTTCAGCTGGGCAGACATTAGTTAAATTTTGTACTGTTAATGCCTTTGCCTAACATTTGGTCTTTTTTGGTTGAACTTTTGTTTCTCATTTTCTCAGTGTTGTCTGCTTGTACATCTGTGTATTTATGACAATGTAATTTATCATTCTGATCATTACCGCCATCCGGTGAAGGAGTTCCTTGTGCATGCTGTTTATATGGTTTCAGTATCATCCAGTGCTGTACCTGGTATGACAGTTGCTCCTGGACAGGCAAAAGTTCTGGTAGCAAAAATGCCAACAATACCACCTCAACTGCTGGGAGCACAGCCATCCACAGGGCTGTCCAAAGCCTTGGAGGAGGACAAATTGCCAGGTATCAAGAATTGTTTGTTACCAAACTGGGATTTATACAGAGCACTCTCTGAGTATAAACATTTTGGTGTTATATAAGTACATATCTTTGCAGTGCCCACTGCACCATGGTTGTCTGAGTATGTACTTGCGCACCATATAGCAGCCACCTTAACCCTTCGGTGCCAGAATTAAGTGCCATAGTACTCTGCAGAAGACTTGGGATCTAAATGGCTGCCTATTACTGTGCATGTTATTGGCCGACTTAAGTGGACATTCAGTTTTCTCAGCATAGCACTGCGTGTCAGCTGTAGTTGACTTTTGGTGCCAAAGGGTTAATATGATACCTGTAATAGGCATAATAGTATGTACAAATGCCATATACCATACAATGTTAATAACCAAGAACAATTGCTCATCCTATCACTCATATTACACCTTTTTTCTCCGCCTCTTCTGTTTGTTGTTTCTTTTGTCATTTTTTTCGCTTTTTTTCTTGTTTTCATTCCTCCACCTTTTGTTTGGTTGTTTCTTTTGTTATGAGAATATTAACAGGTGTCCTGTTTATTTTAGCACAATGCAGTTCATACAACAGCTCTGTCAAATTGTGACATTGGTCATGTTAACTGAATAGTTACACAACATGCAGGGAAGATTTGTGCATAGTTTTGCTGGAGTTTTTCCAGTGCCAGAAGAAAATGCATTATTTGCCAGTCTGTACATCCATATTTTTATCCGTTGTCCACTGTATGTTTGTTTCTTAGTGTATGTAGTGACATTTTCTAAGTTGCGGAGGTTGTATAGTAAGGAATGAGAAGATGGTTATAAATAATAAGTTGTTTGGGTGTGGAAGGTATCATTCTTTACCTGTCAGGGTATTTTCCTGGCAGTTATGTTAAGGGACTGAGGTTAGCCATAGCAGCTGTATGTAGTCTGGTCAAGAACTGAATACGTAACACCCAGATTGTAAAGCTGTAGTGCTGACCACATGCCCATGATGCTTGATGGTATTATGTTTCACTTCATAAATCCTTTATTGGCTGGTAATATTCATGATGGTTTAGTTCTCATTTTGACGTCATTTTTTAATTATGACTCGTGCCATAATCACGTAAGTCAGAGAAGCTACATACCTGCTTTAATAACTTCATTGCTTTTAATACTGGAGTATTGCACAACTAACTGCTGAAGTACTGCATCGTAGAGGTACGCATTGTTCTGTGTGGCTGTCAGAGGTGTGTTTGGTTTTTGTTGAGTTACAGATCACATTAACATGTATCTGAACATGTGTTGACACTAGGTTTTTATTGAGCTCGGATGTTTGTATATATTTACATTGGTCAGTTTCCTCATTTATCAACTCACACATTGTCTGAATAATGCTACACAGCAGACACAACCATTTCTCTTATCTTCTCAGAACTCTACATTTCATGTTCTGTTCCTCTGCATCCTCATACAGGGTTAGTGCTGTATTGACTTTATTGTCCATTTCCATCTAGTGTTAAATAAGCATTTACCATTTTTTTCATCTTTGTTAAAGTTATACAAATTTAAATCTTTGTTCATATTCAACCATTTATTACGTACAAGTTTCTGTCTCAACTTCATTATTTCCATTAATCAAGTTCTCTCATTCCTTGTACAGACCCAATTTATATATCAGTTTACAGTAATTTAATAAAGAATTATTTTTATCGTACAGTATAAGCTGGTTTATTCAGGATTAAAGGGTTGCTGGATATTGCAGTTTATGGCTGTTAGAATGTTTTACCTAACGTGTATCTTAGTGTACTAGCAACCTCATGGACAGACCTAACCATCGCATTTGGCACTTTACATACTGTCCTGTTTTTTTTTTCTGCTGCGCTTTCTGTTCCCTTTTGATCATTACATATGTAACATGATTGTGTGTGTGTGTGTGTAAACTAAAAGAACTGACAGGACTCACATTTTGCTGTTGCTGTATTAACTGTTTGCTTACATAAATTTACCCTGTAAATAGTCTCTCTTGATCAACTTCTGCTCTTTGAATTTTCAAAATTAGTACTAGGTGCTGCCAGTAGATGAAACAATGAAGTCTAATGGGTGTCTAAAGTTTTGGTTGACAGAGCTTTCTGGATCATCCAGTGCCTGATAAACCACCTTTTACTGTCCACAGATAGCTTTTGTCTTTCAGTATTGTTGCTCATTTCTTTAACTGATTTACAAGTCGTGTTTATATTGATTTCTGCTAGCCTCTGCCCAGTGTATGATAGGCCTAGGTTTTCTGATTTTAAGATGAGGCATCCCCGTTGGTATTAACAGATCACAAGTGTATGTATCAAATCAATCACACACTACACCAAATTTATTCACAGCTTCATGTTTCGGCTCTAATTGCAGGTCATAATCGGGCCTTTTATAAAACGTCGATACAGGAAAAATTATATACTGCATTAAAGTGGAGATCACCCCTTTATACATTTATGATGTACTTTTAATGTGAAAGGTGAGATTTCCAACTTAATGCAGTACAGGTATTTCTCGTTTTACGCGAGGGTTATGTTCCTGGGAAACGTCATGCAAATCAAAATTGTGCAAATCAAACACAAAGTTCCCATATAAAATATGTATTTTCTGGGGGTTAGGGGACTGATAACCTCTTCCTATATAGTTATGACTATACTAGTGGACATATGGGCCTGTAGAATATATATGTACTGTGTATACAGTATATATACATTTCTATGCAATATATATGTATATATACAGTAAAACCTCGATGCATCATTTTTCAGGGGGATGGAAAACAAAAATGATACATACGGGAAAACAATACCGGGAACCCATTAAAAATTATAGATAAGAACAATTTAATGATTATTATTACTTCTTGCTGAAAAAATCTTTGATTGACATTTGTTTTGTGCAAACTTTACGCCTCAATTCAAAGTACGATTTTTCAAGGCCTAGAAAACTTTCATGATCACTGTCACTCGTGCTGTGCGCGTAAAAGAAAGATTTTACTTTCATCACCGCTTCATGCGTCTCGGCAAAGTTCGGCACAACTTCGGGTTCGCCATCTTCTTTTTCTCCTCCTCCTTCCCCCTCCACACTCCCGGACGCCACAAGGCTCTCACACAGCTCCTGCACTGTTTCTACACCACTGGTTGCCACGTGACTGTCCTCAGAGACGTAGTTGTCGAATATATCTTTGTTCATGCCACTGAACTTTTCCCAGTCTTGGTGGAAATCATCGTCATCATTGGTCAATACAACGTCACTATCGCCTGAAGATTGTCCCTGCACGTAACCAGCTTTCCAAAAACAATTTTTGATTGTCTGCTGGGTTACTTGTTGCAAGGTTGCCACAGTGTAGTGCAAAGCTTCCAACACATTTATCTTCTTTGTCATATCTTTGCCAGCATCCATTAAGCAAACAGCTGTTTGCACAAGGCATTTTCTATAAAGCTGCTTATAACACTTTATTACCCCTAAATCAAGGGGCTGGAGCACATTTGTACAATTTGCCGAGTACCGTATGACTTACATTTCTTAGAAACGATGTATACTTTGGATGTGCGGCAAAATTGTCCACAAAGAGGACACCCATACTTGCGTCTAATGAACGCAGAAATGAAGAAGAAATGTCTGTGGTCATCCATGCTTATTGTTTGCATGGTGTTTGGAGGGTAGTTTTTTTATATTCTTGAAACATCGTGGTTTCAGAGATTGTCCGATAACAATTGGCACTTGTCACTTCCATCACTGTTAACACAAAGTAAAACAGTAACTTTTCCCGGGTCTTTCGAAGATCTCGTATAAGAATATACATACATCTCAATGTCGCGGAAAACCAGAATGATAGAAATTGAGGCAATTTTCTCATTCTGGTATTTGGTTTGACACACAGCAGGCAATCCAAGCAGCACTAAGACAGTAATACATGTGCGCGCAGCGCACTAAATCATCGTTTCAAATTTTAAAAAAACTATCCATGTGGGAAAATGTTGTGAGGACCGTGATTTTTCGATGATCGATGCGATAAAACGAAAGTTGGAGGACCGATGGAGGTGGGAAAAAAGTGTTATTTATATGGGGCTAGTTCCGGGACCAAATAAGGCAGACAATATATGCGGGAAAACGACGGTAACGGGAACGATGCAACGAGGTTCCACTGTATATTGGGCACACGGTGGCACAGTTGGTTTAGGCCCTTCACTACAAGCTGGAAGGTCGCGGGTTTGATTCCCGATGGTGTCATTGGAATTTTTCATTACAGCTGCACTATGGCCGTAGGGTCGACTCAGCCTCTAACAGATATGAGTACCAGGAATATTTCCTGGGGGGTAAAGGCGGCCGGTGCATAGGGCTGACAACCTTACCACCTTCATGTGCCGATTGTCTAGAAATCTGGGAGCCTCAACTTCCAGCCTGTCCAGGCCCGTAATGGGATTGCTTTACCTTTCCCCTTTTTTTTACCCATATATATTATATATATATATATATATAACACACACACACACACACATTTCTGTACAATGTATTTATTTCTGATGCGATAAAAATGTAAGAGACCCACAGCCATAGTTTTTTGGTATGGTTCATTCGGATAGGACTGTGGTAGTCTTGCTACACAAACAAACTTTTTAGTTCCTGACCTAGCACTTTCTTTCATTCTGTCAGCATTATCACGAATTGTATGTATGCTATTATGAGTGAGCCTAACATTACGGCTTATATGAACAATTGTTCACCTTTTTCAAGTCGGCTTATTACATCTAATTCATCTTCAGTACTGATTGTCTTTCACTAATTTTTCACTTGGATTGCACTAGGTGATGCAGATTTACATTTGTCGCTCATATTGGTAAGAAAAGCCAATGCTGTTGAAGAGGAAACTAAATAAGCCACACGGTTATATCACCCCCTTTATTGGTATCTCCTCCTTGCTGTGGTAGAGGGGCTTGTGAGTTCCAGTGACCCTGAGAGCTAAGCTGGTGGTAGCATTGCTCCCAGTAGGGTCTCTCAAGCCAGATAGATCAAGAGGGTAGGAACAAGATGAAGAGAGATGCATAGGAGATGGGAAATCCAATAAAAACTCCCTCATGCCGGAAGCAGCGACATCAGTAGTGACTTGAAGCACAGAGCAAATGATGCTCGAGATTGCTATTGCTATTAAGTTGAAGGCAGAACCGGTAAGTATTTTGACAGTGCAAGCGTACATGCCAACATCAGAGTATGAAGATGAAGTGGAAGAGCTGTATGATATAATTGAAGAAATTCTTGAAGAGAATGGAAAGAGCGCGACAAATACGATTATAATGGGAGATTCGAACAGTGTGGTTGGAGATAAAGCACATCACAATATTGTTGGACCATATGGACTGGGAAGGAGGATTCAGAGAAGTCAAATGCTCAATTGACCTTTGTGAAAGAAATGGGCTTGTTATAACAAACACATGGTTCAATAAACCTAAAAGAAGATTGTACACTGGAAATCACGAGGGGATAGGAGTCGATATAAATTGGTCTGTGCACTGGTGAAACAGCGATTCAGGAACAGTGTGAAGGATGTGCAGACATTGCCTGGAGCAGATATTGACTCTGACCATGACTTACTGGTTGCAAAAATCTGCACCAGATTGAAGAAAATCATAAGGTTCAAAAAGCGAAAACCAAGATGGGATTTGGAGAAGTTATATGCTCTACAACAGAAAGTGCACAATAGTCTAGAAGAAAAACTTGGTGCAATCAAATGTGAAAGTGGGAATGTGGAAGTGCAGTGGAACATTATCAAGAAATGTGTGTTAGATGCTATGAGTGATTTGGTTGGAAAAGTCAAGAGGAGAGCAAGAAAGCCATGGATTACACAGGAGATGATCAGTAAAATGGATGAACAAAGGAAATGGAAGAATGTCAACAATGAAGAAGGAAGGAAGAACTACAGAAGACTGAGGAACGAATTGAAAAGAGCCATGGACAACACCAAGAAGGAATATCTTGAGAGCATATGCGTCCAGATCATAGAATTTCAAAGAACAGGACATTATGGGTTTAATGTACATGAAGACAAAGGAACTAGGTTGGAGAGAAAACCATGGAATTCAAAAGATTGGCATTGAAGACTCTCAAGGGAATATAATAATAGATCCGAGACGAGTACTGCAAATTTGGGAGAATTATATTACAGAGCTCTATGATGAAGCTAATCGACCAGAACACCTAGAAGTTGAACCTGAAGAGGAAGTAGATGAAGACGAGAAAGGCCCTTATATTTTGCAAAGTGAAGTGGAAAAAGCTGTCAAGGGGATGAGGGATAAGAAGGTCACAGGAGATGATGATATACCTGGGGTTGTCCTCAAATTGTTGGGAGAAGATGGTCTCAAACTAGTGACACACCTGATCAGCAGCATATATGTAACTGGAGAGTGGCCCAGAGATTTCATGGAAGTTACAATGATTGCCTTAAAGAAGAAGCCTAAAGCTACAAAATGCAGCGACCATCGCACAATCAGCCTCATCGCACATACAGCAAAGACAGTAGTGAGGATACTTAGTAGAAGAATTGAAAGGAAAATTGAGGATGCACTTGGAGAAGATCAGTTTGGATTTAGAAGAGGAAAAGGAACTAGGGATGCAATTGGGATGCTGAGAATAATATCAAACGAACCTTGGACATAGATGAGGAATTGTGTACTTGCTTCATAGACTGGTAGAAGGCATTTGACCATGTCAACTGGACCAAATTACTGCAGGTCCTAAAGGGAAATGGGATAGACAGGCTTGAAAGAAGATTGATCACCAAATTGTACATGGAACAGTGTGTTAAAGTATGACTGGACCAAGGGGAAAAAAGAAGTGTGAAGATTGGAAGAGGAATTAGACAGGGTTGCTGTTTGTCTCCGATTCTGTTCAACTTATACAGCGAGTACCTTACCAAGGAAGCTCTTGAAGGGTTTGGAGACTTTTTCAAAATAGGACAAGTAATTTGCACTGTGAAATATGCAGTTGACCTTGTGCTACTGGCTAAGGAAGAAACGGTGCTACAGGGCATGATTGATAGACTAATTGAAATTGGACGACGCTATGGAATGGAAGTGAATGTGGAAAACACTAAGGTAATGAGAATCTCAAAGCAACCATACACAATAAAAATTATGATAGATCAAAAACAATTGGAGAATGTGGAATATTTCAATTATTTGGGTAGCATGATAACAAATGATGCAAGGTGTACAAGTGAAATTGAATCCAGAATTGCCATGGCAAAAGGAGCATTCAACAAGAAGAAGACTCTTTTTACCAGCAAACTGGACTTAAATTTAAGGAAGAAACTAGTAAAATGCTACATTTGGAGCATAGCTTTGTATGGTTCTGGAACATGGACACTTTGGAAAGTAGATCAGAAATACCTGGAAAATTTTGAAACGTGGTGCTGAAGAAGAATGGAGAAGATCAGTTGGACCTATCGTGTGAGAAATGAAGAACTATTACACAGAGTCAAAGAGGAGAGGAATATCCTACATACAATAAAAAGAAGAAAGGCTAACTGGATTGGTCACATCTTGCGTAGAAACTGCCTTCTGAAACACGTGATTGAAGGAAAGTTAGAAGGAAGGATAGAAATGACAGGAAGACAAGGAAGAAGGCGTAAGCACCTACTGGATGACCTTAAGGAAAAGAGAAGTTACTGGATATTGAAAGAGGAAGCACTATATCTCACCCTGTGGAGAACCCACTTTGTAAGAGGCTACGGACCTGTCGTAAGACAGATTACAGAATGAGTAAATGGTTATATCCCCAACATAATCAATCCATGCATGTGACTAATAGTGTGACAGTGACGTCACTTCCTGGTAGCCTCCTAGAGAAGATAAGTGCAACCACGGATCGTCTGTTCCATATCGCGTTAAACCGAAAATTATCGTGTAAATTCGAAAAGTGGTGTAAATTTTCAAGCCACATTAAAGCGAAATTGCGGAGAACAAAATCGCGTAAAACAAGAACTGCCTGTATATAATTTTTCCTGTATCAACGTTTAATGAAGGCCTGATGATGGCTCTCAATTAGAGGTGAAACATGTAGCTGTGAGTAAACTGATAAAAACTGGTGTTGTGTGTGACTGATTTGATACATATTCTTGTGCTAGATTTTCTATTTGTTCCATGAAATTCTTAGCTCACCTCTCTTTCCATGAATTGTTTATCTGCCATTCATAACAAATTCTTATTCTGTCTTGGTCTTCTGTGTGTAACAAACATATCCAATACTTTACTGTCCTGTGTAGCATCTTTCCTCTTCTTCTGTCTCTAATTCCAATTGGGCTACCTGGTTAATGCACACCTAGGCATTTTGAACACTTTACAGAATGTGACATGGAGTTTATCGGTTTACACTCTTTGTCAAGACCCCGTATCTTAACACCAAAACATCTTACTGGATTCTTTTGGCAGCTCACGTTTGTTTTCCTAGATGTTCGCTTTTGCATCTGGGGTTCTCATTTAACATTTGTCAGTGACAGCTAGAGTATGATTGTCTTCTATTAATACTCTGGTCCCTTGTTTGTTCCATCCACCTATATTTTGCAGATAATTTTATTCATTGACTATTTCAGTTGTTTGATCATTCGTTGGCTATCTCTCATTTTTCTTACTGCCCCGCTTTTGATTTATTTTAAGTGAGAATGTTTTCATCCTCGCCCTTGCAGAACAAGAAGTTGTGTTTTTTCAGATAATGAAAGTGATTTCACACATTTTCCTGGCCGAGATGATGAAAATGAGGATTTGGATGCATCTGAGGAAGACAGTGATGAAGAGCTCGATGCTGATGATGAAGAGTATGTGGGCCCTGGTGGAGGATCAGCCCGACGACGTGGTAGGATCGGGGCCAAGTACCGAAGTGGTAATCGTCGGATGGCAAGAGGAGTTCGCATTAGGGGTAGTGGTCGTTCATGGGATCGTGGAGCTACTCGTGGTCTCAGCAAAGTGGGGCCTAAGAGAAGGGGCGGTCGTGGCCGCGGAGTCCTTGGTCGACCAGAGGACATTGATCAGGCTCAACTTCTGGAGGCAGAAATGGCTGCTGCAGTTGCTGCTATGGACCAGTCACCAGACATGGAATCATCAGCAAAATCTCTAGGAACTGAACAAGGTACAGGCAGGACAGTTGCTTCAAGAATTTTTGAGAAACAGGAAGGACCGGTGGAAAATTTAGAATCAGAAATAGGGTCCAGAAAGAACGTGAAAGTTTATGGGAAAAGTAATTTAAAGAAAAAACTGACACTGCTGAAAGATGTAGAAGAGAAGGTGATTGATGTGGCAGAGACTAAAAAGACCCCAGAAAAGCCTGGAACACTCCCAAGCCCAGAAAAGAAAGTGCTGGTGAAAAGTCCAGTAAGAAAACCTTCCACTGATGTGACTCAGCCACCATTTGCAGTATCTCCTTCAACTCCCACAAGTACAGAAGCTTCCAAAGTTGATGGTAGAAAAAATTATCCCAAACGTGAGAATCGTAAACCACCAGCCCACCTGGCAGAAGCCCTTGGCCCTGCATTATTTTCCACACCAGACATCATACGTAGAGTTAGCACTGGAAATGAGCAAAGAACTAATACTGTGGCTCCAGAAATGTCCACTGCAGAAGTGAAGAAAGAAGAAATTAGTCCCTCAGCCCCAAGTGATAAAGGGTCTCGAGTGAATGTGCCAGGAACAACTCAGACATCCTCTAGTCAAGAGGAAGGTAAGATCAGTGCATGTTTCATATTTATAGTTTGATATTCAGTTTCACATGTTTCTGTCTACAATTGGAAATCCAGCTGCACTGGTTTGGAGCTTCCTATTTTATTGGTGAGATTAGCAAGCATATTGTGTGCTGGATAGATTATGTTATCTTAGTGAAAGCAAATCCACAGATTCCAGCAAGCTGAAACATGAACAAACTAGGTTGCAGTATGATTGTTGTAGGCTGTCTTGGAACAAACATTGCTTCTTTACCACTTGGTAAGACAGATTTTCTTGTACATAACTCATTCATTTTTACCAAAGTTTTTGTGATTTCTGTAGCCTCAGTTGTCTTTAAATAGTAAAACTCCAGAAGTTAATATATTTGTACAGACAATTCATGTGTTCATAAGTCTTCAGAATGTGTTTTGATGCCATGTGGCATATTAAACTCTTATTAAACTAATGCAATTTTAGGAAAAGGAGGCATAGAAAAAAAGAACCAAAGAATTTAAATCCATGTAGGTGACTGTGCTGGCCATCTAAGTTCCACATGCCATTGCTGTGGCTGTCATACTTGTTGCATAGTTATAAAGTGAAGAAATGAGATAAATTGGTAGGGGAAGAGGAAAGTACAGTAAAAACTGTGATATCAGACACTGGAAATTAATATCAATTTATTATCGAGACAAACACAACACTTGAACACTGTACGTTCATTTATTTGTTTTTCTGCAACATGTTTCGACCATTTTATTCGGCCATCGTCAGGCAGAAACACAAGTACATAATTGGAAAATGTGCTATGGAAGATGTTTCTGTAGTATGTTACCTAAATGTTACCTAAATTTGACTGGAAATTGACTAAGAAGCCCATTAAATTTCACTGCCCATCAGTTGCTAGCAATGTTATGAATATGATGATTAAAAGAGTGATATATTGGTGTCTTGTTGTCTTTATATAGATTATATGGACACTGTCTTGTGTAAGTAGTGAGGAAAAGGGCATAAAAGTGTAACAGGAAAAACAGAACAGGTTATCAAGTGAAAAATTAAATTATTAGGTGTGTCCATGATGTTCATGATGTTCCTAGGTACATTAAGATACACACTGAGTACTACGTTCTAATATCCAGGAAATTATATATGGCAACCTTTTGGTCCTGGGGGTGCCTGATATTGTAGCTTTTACTGTACTCAGAGACTTGCCCTGTTGTTACTCTTCCATGACAATTCTCAAATGGTTTGCTCTGTGATTGAACCCAGATATAGTAGTGTATAAGTATTGATAATGTTCTGTGCATTCTACAGCAGAAGATATGCAGGCTTCTCAACCAAAAGAACGAGAAGCAACATCCTCTGATGACATAGGACGAGATCTGCAGGTTGCAGAGGATCATAGCCTTCTGGAAACTTTACATGTTGAGGCCACAAAGACTGAGGAGGAATTAGTAGCTGATGCCTTTCTATTGCAGCAGCACGTTGCTAATGATGCCCCATCTGTGGAAACTCAAAGTGTTGGTGCCACCAAACCAGTGGTAAGTTATGAATTTTTCTGTTTTTGGTTTTAATTAATTTTACATGAGTTTTGTGTTTGATAATCAGCATGATATGTTTACAGTCTATCATGAGCAGCTTTTAGAACCTAGAAATTTATAAATTGTTATAAAAGTCAAGTGATGGTTGAGTGTGTAATATCATTGTAATCAGTTAAAACACACGAGTTCGTGAGCAAGTAGTGAACTTATTTTGTAATACCCTACTTGTGAATTGTAGTGTCAAATGTAAACTCTGTACACAAAAAAAGTGTTTGAATTTTATAAAAGTTAATATTTTTATTTCCAATTTATGTACGTAATGTTTTATGTTATGATCTGTAAACTATGTTTGGCGATGATATTTGTTTCTGTGCATGTTTGCATTCGTGTAGAGCATTGTTGTATCTGTCTGTACTCGTATGACACCTCAAGAATCACTGGATGATCTCAGTTAAATATATTAGTAAATTTTGGAAAAAAAAAGAGTCATTTCCATTTTTGGTTAAAACTAGATAAAAACAACAGACACTTTATGGAAGATCTGTTTGCATTTCTGCATCTATCCTGAGCGTGAGGTTCTAAATGTGTGTCAGAGTAAAAACATTTTGAACGAAAGTTGTAGAGAAGATTGAAATACACATTTTAGGTCCAATACCTTTTCTGCTATACATTGTATGATTTTCAAGAGAATTAAACAAAAATTGTGATATGTGTACATGCCTGAACTTGTGTAGTCTTGTGAGAATTTTTAGGCTTTAAGGCCTTTGTTCTCCTGGGATATGATGCTGTGGCACTGAGTAATTGGTTGCCGATGTTTCTTCCCATCTGAAGAACAACAAGAAGTCTTCATTGCTCCTTGATAGCAATGTTTACTTGAAGACTGTACAGAGCACCTTGTAGGAATATCTTTCCTTCTTCCTGTAGCATTGTTTTTTGAAGGAGTTGGTTGAGGAATGAAAAACTTCCACATTTCTTATTTGCTTTGTTATTGATAGATTTTCTTTGCTTTTAAACTGTTGATCACTGTGGCAATTTATCTTACTGTGTTATCTACGGGTTCTTTAGGCATTCACTTTTGACTCTTAGATGTGTTTTAGTTACTCTGTTTATGTCCATGCTTTTTACATGTCCAAGTTCATGTTTCATCATTAATTGCTTTGGAAATAATCTAAAGTTTAGTAGCTTAACATAGTTACATTAATTTTACAGAATTCAGATCCCAGTCCTGAAGAACCAGTGTCAGGTACAGATGTTGAAGAGCCATCTTCTGCTGAGGTGGTCTGTGCCCCTCCAATTGCCACAGTTGCCACAAAGTTACCTGCATCAGCAACAGTGGCTGTGACTCGATCGGCACGTAGACGCAGTTCAAATGTTCAGGTATATTCTGTTTATTTTATGTTAGTAAGTTTAAGTGAATTGTAGCAAGAGATTATTTTTAAATGTACCAGACCATATGAACCCAACTATAAGCTAACCCCTTCGTCTTCCTGAAAATTTTAATTGACAAGAAAACTCATACTCCTGTCTCTCTGTTTTTAATGCTAATTCTTTGATATCTGTTGTATAATGTTCAGTTATATAGATGGACTTCAACACAGCTTATTCAAATTACTGTGTTGCACTACTTCAGGGCCATGAAATGCTCTCCTTATAAATAGGTACATTGCAGGTGATCTGTGCCTCGCTCTAGGCTGCCTGTCCCTTTTTTTATTGAAATTTATGTACAATATAAGTGAATAAGTTTCATGATATAGTGTTTTTCATTTGTACAGTATAGAAGAAGCTGCAGTCTGTTAATAACATAATCTAGACATGCAAGGTTTAGGGCTTTCACAGCAGTGCTGATGCAGTCTTCACAACAGTGTCTAAGAAGTATATGATGTAGTACCAGTGTCTGAACACTTTTCTTCTTATGCCCTTTGTGTTTTTGTTTGCTATGTATTTTCAGGAGGTACAGCCTAAGAAAGATGTTACAAAAACTGTTTCACAGAAACAGCAGCAAATACAAGTCAAGGAGAGAAGGAAATCTGATGAGACTAAGCAAGCCAAAGGAAGGGCAAGGTAAACGGAATACAACAGAAGTGAATATTGTTGTTTACTTTACAGTGTTTCACTTTCATTGAAATTTAGTGGTCTTCTCTCTCTCTCCCCCCCCCCCCTCCCCATAAATATTGAATGTAGGTTATGTGGATGGGAAAAGGATGGGATCGGCTCAGAGTCATTTTCAATCACACGCTTTGGGATTAAACCTTTGGCTTTTATTACCATAGAGTTAGTGAGGTAGATCAGAAGCAGACAGTATGCCCCACTGAGAAGCACTGTCTAGTCTGAATGTGTGGTCAGATACTAACATTGATGTGGCTCTTTACAAATTCTCACTCTTGTACATAATGTAGGAAAAGTATTGTAATCAAAGAAGGAAAGAAATTTCAACAAAATGCAAGTTTTATGTTTCCTAGTACATATTAATGGTAGAACCTCATTAATTCAGTATTGGGTATTTCATAAGCCCATACAATTTGGAAATTGTTAATCCCCAACCAGGAAGAAATAATTTTATATACCTTATAATGTGGGTAACTCAGAATTCAGTCAGTTTGTAATAAACTCCATGGTGACTTGGAATTTGCGTAAGTTATAAAGAAGCCATTTGCAGTTCCTCTGGACAGTTTGTGCACTCTTAAACTTTTTGAAACATGTAGAGTGGTTGATCCTGAGCTGTGAAATGTTTTAGATGGTGCATAGAAAAAGTGGGAAAGAAAGGTCAGTTTGTGCAAGTGTTTGGGAAAAGAAACAGTGTTGTGTCACCTGTGGTATAAACTAATTTTTTCTTGGTCAGGTATATGAAGCAGGGAGGTATGTGGGTCATTGTGGTACACTATTTTGTGTGTATGTTGGGGTAGGGGGGGCACGATATATGTGTGTGCGCGCACATGTGCAGTAGGGCATTCAGCAAGAATGCTGTTGGCATGAGCATGGCAAGACCATTCAAATAATTTTATCCTGTATATTTAAATATGTGTGTGTGTGTGTTTTGTGAATGTGTGTGCGTGCGTGCGCGTGTGCATGTGCGCGCACACATGTGACTGCATGTGCATGAAATGAAGAATTTTTCAGAGTTTTCCATCCTAAATTGAATAACTTTTTATGCATAACTGTTATAGTGTGGAACATTTTAGCACCGTTATTTTAACGTGCAGTGAAGCAAGACTTTTCTCCTGGGTTAGCGTTTGATTTTGGTATTGTTTTATTCACTAGTGAAATATACAGATGTGACATGTCTATACTGTACTCCTGACTCACTGAGATGAGTACGTGTATTTGTAGTTTAGTGGTTACTTTATTATGTATTGGAAAGTCCAGGCACTGGAGTACTTTGTATTTGAATGGCCAAGGTGAAAACTGTTGAAAGGTTTGGGTCTGTTTCAGTGTTTCCTAGTGATGTTGTCAAGTTGTGGTTTATCTTTACTTTATAAAATTTCAAAGAGTCTTCATATATTTCTGTAGAACCCTCCTGCTGAATTATTATTAAAAATACATTTAATTTGTTTTTGCATTATATTATTATCATTATCGTCCATCAGTCACAAAGTTTTTTGTTTCACTGACATTGAAATATAGGAGCCGGTTATCAGAAATTGAAGCCAAAAGTGCTGAGGATGATGAAGAGGATGACTCTGAGGCAGAAAGTTCTGATGAAAGCTGGAACTCTGAAGATGATCCAGATAGACTTTGGTGCATCTGCAAGAAACCACACAATAATCGTTTTATGATATGTTGTGACTTGTGTGAAGACTGGTTTCATGGCAAGTGTGTCGGTATCACCAAAAGCATGGGTATGTTGCCTGTACACTTCTTTAACCATTCACATTACGTTTCTTACTGTTCGTCAGGAAAAGTCTGTTTTACAACACATTTTATATATAACAAGCCTCAAGAAAGAACTGTAATTTCACATAATCACTGCATTGATTTTATGCTTGAAGTCACCTGGGATGGTAGCCATGTCTGAAGGTTTAAAAGAAGTGTTGTGTCTTGATCTTCGGGGCCAAGCAGTCCCCTGAAGATTAAAGCGCAGAGATGCTTCAAAATATATATAGTCTTATTCCAACAAATGTACACGTGTACATTTGTCGGAATAAGACTATACACATTAAAAATGTACGGTGAAAATAACATAATGCTTCAAAATGTAAGTAACTATGTATGAGCTGTGGCATAACATCCCAGACGACTGGGAAATCCTCGGATCCTGCAGTGTGTTATTTTTGTGTTAGTGGGTAAACAGTGCTCTGATGTTTTTCATCTTTTCACTAGAATATAGTTCAGTGTTTTCCAACATAGTACAGCACACCTCTGTTTAACAGAAAATATATATTTTGAAAATGTGTCCATATCATGAAATTCCACAATGGGAACCCTATTTTTGCATTAACTGCCTTGTTACAAGTGAAGGTGACTTCCTGTGGAAATTTTCTTGACCCACATTTGTGATTCAAACAGCCTTTCTACCATCAGAAATAATGCTAAGCATACAAAAAGAAACTTAGAAAACATACATTGGTGAATAGCAACCAGACATTCTGCTGTGCCTCTGATCCTTGTCTATGTGATCCAGATTGCTTAACAAATAACCATTAAAAATAGTCTTGGCTGAAGAGTTTTGTCTTACATCTTGTTTTTAAGAAATTCTAATATTTACGCCAAATTTTCGTGCGGGAAAATTTATAGTGTTTATTGCAAATTTTAGGTCTTGTCCTATCATATCTGTATGGCTGAAATTCTGTAACCCAAATGTCCATAATGCCTGGTGGCAAGTTCTATAGTAGTATTTTCTTACTGTTTTAAAAATTACTGTTACCTGGCAGGTGATCACTATGTCAAACTACAGCTAGGACATTTGACAGACTTGGGGTTTAGTCTTCTTGGGGTGCAAGAGAATGAGGCCCGCTTGCCCTGATTTTCAACAAATTTTGAACCGGAGTCAAGCATAAATTTGATTTGTTGTTTTGCTATCACTGAGTGATGGAATGATGCTGGTGCTTGATATAATAGCTCCCTCATGCTCTCCTAGTGAGACTTTACTTTTGCATAAGTAACTGTGAAATGGTTTCAAGAGTGGATCAGAAATTGTATTGTGTCCCTGATGTCATGTTCCATTTGTGTTGGTATAGTCATGTCAGGCATTCTTAAGCACCATCATTGTCAAGTTTGTCTGTCTATTTGACGTCTCATTTATTAGTCTTCACCACCAGTAGTTAGGTTACTTCCATAAAGGTGAAAGATGTTAGTTGGTGTAAAATTCTTGTTCATGTGGTGTGCCTCTTGTATCTTCAGTCCATTTAGACCTGCAATAAAAGGACGGTACGGTAAAACCTCTATGCATCGTTTTTCAGGGGGTTGGAAAACAAAAACGATACATACAGGAAAATGATAGTACCAGGAAACCATTAAAAATTATAGATGAGAACAATTTAATGATTATTATTACTTCTTGCTGAAAAAATCTTTCATTGACGTTTGTTTTGTGCATACTTTATGCCAAAATTCAAAGTACGATTTTTCAAGGCCTAGAACACTTTCACGATCATTGTCACTCGTGCTGTGCGCATAAAAGAAAGATTTTACTTTCGTCAGCGCTTCATGCGTCTCAGCAAAGCTCGGCACAACTTCGGGTTCACCATCTTCTTCTCCTCCTCCTTCCCCCTCCACACTCCTGGATGCCACGAGGCTCACGCACAGCTCCTGCACTGTTTCTGTTTCTACACCACTGGTAGCCATGTGACTATCCACAGAGACGTAGTCTCTTTGTTCGTGCCACTGAACTTTTCCCAGTCTTGGCAGAAATCGTCGTCATCGTTGGTCAATACGTCACTATCGCCTGAAGATTTTCCCTGCACGTAACCAGCTTTCTGAAAACAATTTTCGATTGTCTGCTGGGTTACTTGTTGCAAGGCTGCCACAGTGTAGTGCAAAGCTTCTAACACGTTTATCTTCTTTTTCGTGTCTTTGCCTGCATCCATTAAGCAAACAGCTGTTTGCATGAGGTGTTTTCTATAAAGCTGCTTATAACACTTTATTACCCCTAAATCAAGGGGCTGGAGCACACTTGTGCAATTTGTCGGGTACGGTATGACTTTTACATTTCTTACAATCGATGTATCCTTTGGATGTGCGGCGCAATTGTCCACAAAGAGGAGAATGTTCCTGTTTTGCGCACCCATACTTGCGTCTAATGAACGCAGAAATGAAGAAAAAATGTCTGTGGTCATCCATGCTTTATTGTTTGCGTGGTATTTGGAGGGTAATTTTTTTATAATCTTGAAACATCGTGGTTTCGGAGATTTTCTGATAACAATCAGCACTTGTTTGTCACTTCCATCACTCTTAACACAAAGTAAAACAGTAACTTTTCCCGAGTCTTTCGAAGATCTGTATAAGAATATACATGCATTTCAATCTCGTGGAAAACCAAAATGTTAGAAATTGAGGCAATTTTCTCATTCTGGTATTTGGTTCAACATGCAGAAGGCAATCCAGGCGGCACTAAGACAGCAATACATGCACGCGCAGTGCACTAAATCATTGTTTCAAATTTTAAAAACTATCCATGTGGGAAAATGTTGCGTCAGGACCGTGATTTTTCGATGATCGATGCGATAAAATGACAGTTCGAGGAACGATGGAGGCGGGAAAAAATAGTGTTATTTATATGGGGTTGTTTCCAGGACCAAATATGGCAGACAATATATGCGGGAAAACGACGGTAACGGGAATGATGCAACGAGGTTCCACTGTATTCCAATTTTATCTTGGCTTCCACCCATTGCTTCATTGTCTTCATCTTATTCTCACAGTTAGTCACTTTTTTAAATTATCTCCCTTTGCACATATCCTTCAGTCCTTCAGATTTGAAGTAGAGTATTTATTATATTCTGTTAAGAGCATTATTACTGATTACTCTTCCAACCCTCATAAAAAGGCCACATGGGTTGGTGTGTGTATGTTTGAAATTTCTACTGGTGGCTTACCTTTACCCTCACCTGCAGCTCTGGAGATACTAAAAAGTTTTATTTATTTGTTTATTATATATATATATATATATATTATATATATATATTTATTGCTATATTTCTTTAGACTTTTTTGCATAAGTGACAGGGCCTTGAACAAGTAAGAAATGCATGATGAGGAAGCTGAATGTCATCCTTTCGGACTAGCAGAAGCCATCCTAAAGATTGGGATTTATACTGTACGTAATGGATAGCAGGAAAGCACAATAAAAGTCTGTGTACAGCGATGGGCGTAATTGCGTTACTGTAGTTGCTATAGGCTGGTTTTAAATGCAGTAATGGGGTGTCTTAGTGATACAGTATTGTAGCATGCTCAGGTGGAGTACCATATATATGCTGACAGTAATGCACCACATGGTCAATAAATATTAAGTACTGTATTTGAGTTTATGTCTGTTACCCTGCAGAAGGATATTCTAATAAAGTTGTGTTGTTACAAGGTTTTAAGTTACTAAGAGTGATAAATGTTTGGAATTGTTCTTCAACAGGTAAACAGATGGAAGAAAATGGTGTAGAATGGTGCTGTCCAAACTGTAACAAGAAGAAAGAAGCTGAAGGAAAAGAGCGAGAACGTGATTCAAGGAAGCAAAGCAGAACTGTCAGAGAGAAGGATGTAAAAAAATCTATTTCCAAAGAAACTCCTCATAAAGACATACAAAAAGTGAGTCAGAAGGATCCCAAAGAGCTAATCAGTGCAGAGGAATTTGTGACACCAGTGCAGAGACAACATGCTAGGTGAGGTGGATGTGTGAAGAATCACACCAGGTTAATGGCTCATGTAAAATGAAAATAGGTTTATGTCTTTTATTGGACAGTGGAGAAACAATTTTTACTCTCATACTGCTTGGCATTCTTCTTTTATTTGCCCAGTGTACCTTGCTCCATGCCCACTGTTAGTACATGTTCATGTATTATCCAATCATCACTTTGGTTTTCCTCAAATCTCCAGTTGAGTGTGTGCTTGTATAATACCTCAAATTGGTAATGTATGCAACTTTTCAAAACATATTCATGATAATCCCCCCTGTCGTCTGATGCACTTAACTCCTGTGGTTCAGTCAGTGTCACTGTTAGTCTACAAATCAATGGAGTGTGCTTGTCCTTTCCAACAATCACAGAATATCTTAAACAACTGCATGTAAACCATCCAGGTAGCTCATCACATGGAGCAACAAACTCCCATTGAGAAGACTGGGCATTAATTTCTGGGATAGGAGTCGTTTATTAAAAGGTCTATTCTCAAGGGCAAATTTTAAGACAGTTTTATATTCACTGACATACTTGTTTTATCATTAGTACAACCACTAT
Organism: Reticulitermes speratus; assembly: GCA_021186555.1. NCBI lineage: Eukaryota > Metazoa > Arthropoda > Insecta > Blattodea > Rhinotermitidae > Reticulitermes > Reticulitermes speratus. The sequence continues at coordinate 25,226,106 of JAJKFL010000006.1, forward strand.
ATTTGTTGTAGTTTTGTTGCACTTTGACAGGCTTGAACTAAAATACTTAAAGTGTCAATTATCACATGCCATAGAAAAAGCTATAAAAATCCCCTATAGGAACCAAAGGGTGAACCAAATGGTTTGAAACATTTTGGCTAGTGTGAAAAACCACAACAAGCATGGTGGTTGTATGAGATGTTAAACAGTGCTCATTTAACATAGTATGTTGCATCACTCTACAGCAGCTTCCATGTTGGTTCTACCATTTTACACTTGACACATTATCCATATGGTTTCTGATACTTAACACTATGTATTGTTAATTTTATGCAAATGTATCTTGGATGGAATTCTTTGGTACATGAAGATTAGATTTCTTCCCACAGACATACTGTGGAAAACATGAGTTAGGAAATACTTTTCCTGCTGACTGTACCTGACAGGTCTGCATACCACGAGTGTTCTGTACAGCCCCCATAAATGAACTGTATGGAGAGACTGAGGAATAAGTAATTGCCCATGAATCTGAAAATGTCTAATAAAAAGAAAGCGTACAGCTCTTCTTGAACTCTATAATAAATGTAGATTGAAGATGCTTGGTGTCCTTGCACATAAAATTACTGCAGCTGTATTTTGAGCATTATAACTATGTGACCAGCTTCACATGTCTTATGATAAGGCTGTCGGATACTAAAGTGCAGAAACAGTCTGACTGTTCTTTAAACTTCCATTTGAGGCTGCCATGAGTTCTACTAAAGCACTGACAGAAAAATGAAATTGTTTCTTTCATTCCGTCATATTATTATTATTGTTGTTATCATCATCATCATCACTATTATTATTGCTATTATCTGTGATATATATATATAAGTTATCATACTTTTTATTTAATAAAGTTGTTTTCGTTCTGTTTTCAGTGAGTGGTTAATTGTAACCTGTTTTGTGCTCATTGGTTTTCAAATACCATCACAAGAATTTAATGTTTATACATAAGTTTTAAAACTTTCGCGGCGACATGATTCAATATAGTCTTCTCGGGCACACAGCCGAGTTAACTCGTTTAAATACAACATTTCGGGGACTGGCTCCGTCCCCATCCTCAGGAAAAACTGATTTAACACACTGCTCGTCTGTCCCGTGTTTTTCTACCTGCCGCGACAGGGAGAATCAGACCGGCTTGAAGTGCCCAAATAATTAAGTCGGTGGGTGGGCTGTTAACTGTTTTGCCTGAGGATGGGGACGGAGCCAGTCCCCGAAACGTTGTATTTAAACGAGTCAACGCGGCTGTGCACCCGAGAAGACTATATTGAATAATGTTTATACAGTTTGTTATAGAATTCTTTAAGCACCTATTGTCATTCATTACATTAAAACTCTATTACAGTAAGTCCCAGCACATCTCCAAAATTAATTTAGTGAAAAAATAATCGCTGAAAGTGTGTGTCAGGTTTTACACATTGTACAATTATGTATAAGCATGACATACACTGTTAAGTGATTTCAGCTTTTTAAAAAGAAAGGCTATCCCTGCAGCAGAAACCTCTCCTGTAATCACCAAAATATTACACTCAGTATGGGTATTATTACTAACAGTGTGTGTGATATCTGAAACCAGATTTCCTTTACATCATATGTGTTGCTGTCTCTCCATTTTACCAATTGCTGATAAGTATGTGCATGTTTTCCCTTCCTTGAACTGCAGTTTACATCTGACATATGGGAAAACTTTTGTCTTTTATGACAACTTGCTAGGTACACTACCAACACTGTATAATGTTAAACGTCTGTATGGTGTATCACAAATATTAACGAGTTGTTTTGACTGTTTAACAACCCAACTAAATTACCTCTGATTTCCAGCATATATATAGGTATGTTAGTAGAAAATGTAATATTTTGTTGGCATTACATATGTCATCTTAAAGAGGAAATGAAAGTAAAGTTAAGGTGTATTTGAATTTGTGTTTGTCTTTGGTTAACACATTTATTGGATGTGCATGATCTGCATACTTGGCAACATCTGTTATGTAATCTGTTCCCAATTATACACCATTCATTTTGCATCTGTGTGACCAAAGTAGATTGTCATCAGCAAGTTAACCACTGAAAAATATTCACTCAGAAATATGGAGTCTGTGAAGAAAACGTCTTTTGTACATGTCGCATTTTCTAGGACTGTAAAGACCATGTAAACAGGGTACACCTATATTTGCCTTTCCTCTTACTTAAAGATATATTATAAACCCTGCCCAACTTATTTTGAGCGTTCCGTGTTTATTATACAGTGTTTGTGATGTTAGTGGTACTGGAAGCAAATTGACTTGCTTTTAGGTCATAGGAATTAATTACTAGACTCTACATATTGGATGGAACAAAGAAATGGTTTTGGAAGAAAATGTTATTTGGATTGCATACTCTTTTAATTGCAGTGACAGTTAAAATATTTATTTCTCTGTAATTTCCTCTATTAATTCTGGACTTCATTTTTCCTGTACATTTATCAGGTTTTTTTTTGGGGGGGGGGGGGGGGGGGTAGAAAGGAAATAGGATAAAATTATTTTAAGTATCGACTAGTTATATGGTCTCAAAGTTTTGGAAGGTCTTTGTGACCAGAAAAGCTTAAGACTGAAAATACCAGCCAGTTGGCTTTCTCTGTTTGTACTGAACCCAACTTTTTGTGCAGTGGGACACAGTGGATGCTGTGGACTCTGTCCCCAAGGGTGAAATGGTTGGGGATTAAGTCTGAACATTACCTCCATCTTATGTGGTGGTCAAAAGGCATATATGGGGTTGGATTCAGTCACAATATAAAGTACATGGAAAGAGCAGAGATAATTTAGAAGTCTTAATGTGTTTGTGCGTGTGTGCTGATTGTGAAGTTTTAATGTACCACAGGAAAAATTCCGGTGAACTTTTGTGTGGATTCATAATATAAAAAATATGCCGACAAGTTTGAAGATATAACTGTCAGTGGTTTCTGCCTTAGTCATATGAATGACAGTTTGGTTTAACATACATTTTAACATGCGACATTATACATACGACTTTCAGTTTGAGCCATTCAGTTTATTGTATATGTAGTACTTACTTGCAATAGGAATCAGTTATATATTCTTTGCACAAACCATATTAAGATTAAATGTGTTATTAGGGGTTTACACTAAAGGTTGTCAAGCATACTTAATTTTGGTTCACATTGTTCCAATTTAAATGTAACTGAAAGTGAATTTTATAAATTGTTGTTAATAACCCACCACACAAAGAAATGGAGCATGACAAAGTTTACTGTTTCAAGATATGCAGTTTGATTTGCTTGTTTCATTTCAGATATTCACCATACTGAAAAATGGTTCATTGTAGAGTTCCATTGGTTCTGTGTGGGTTGTGAATTTTTTTTTTTTAGGGTGAGCAGCTGATGTTTAGTTGTTTGAGCCTCGTGTAAAGTAGGGTTTATATGGGACTGATATGAACCAAAATTAAATCTGTATTGGAACTGTCAATGTAGATTCACATTACCACATTTAATTTCAATCTGTTGAATAGTTCTGGAGGTAAAACATATGGATGAATGCTCAGACATGGTGTTTCCCATTATATGCTCATTTTAAGCGAAGCATGTGAAGAAATGGGACACACACTTGTGGAAACCCTGGACCCTGTACAGTACCAGTGAAGCAGTGACACACATTCTTGTATTACATTTGCATTATTGGTAAACAAGTATTAGGGAACATGAATATGAAGTTTCCAAAATTTGTGTAGTAAAGTATTTTGGTTTCTCAATTGATTGTTATTCACAGAGCAGTAAAACAGCAGCCACATTTCTGAGTACTCTGTCTTACTCATACAGAACAAAAAAAAGCAGGAAATCTAATTATTACTGAAACATCTGCACATGTTTGTTTATAACAAGTATTACCTTCATGCAGTATAAAAATTGAAGAGATATTATAATCACATTAAAATTCATAATTCAGTGTTACACAGAGGACATACGAAACAATCAGGTGTTTAGAAATGTCCCATATTGTGTGGTCATTGTATGAAGGAAAGAAAAGTAGTCCCATCATTCTTAACTTACTGAAAGAGTTCTCTGTGTCGAAAAACAGTGTTTAACAGGAATTGTTTAGTTGCTAAAAGGAAATGAAAAAAGTACCTTGTAAAATAGGAACTTTTCTGTAAACTATAGGCATAGGTAATTCTGTGCTCACTACAATTTGCAGACTGATGTAAATTAAGCCATGGACTGACAGCACTCTGTAGGTCAAGTGGGAAAAATGTATATGTGTATAAATATACATATCTCCAAAAATTTATGAATTTAAAAGGATTTTCCTGTTTCTTATTAGAAACGTCAAGATATTCATACTGTTCCATTACAGGTTACACACTTTTCTTAACAGAAATAGTCTTAATATATTGTCAGATTAAATTTAATCAGGAAGGTTTTTAGTACTGTGTGCCCTTTCATACAAAGCTGTGCGACAGTTATCTGATGGAAGTCAAAAAATATTATGCTTGTTTGTACAGTGACACATGGTGACTCAAAATGTAATGGATTTTTTTTTTCTTTATTCCCTGATAAAAGTCGGAGGGTGAAAGCTGTGTTGTAACAATGTGACTAAATTATTCAGAGGTTGTGGTTGAAATAAAGGTAATGTATGATTACTGAAAAAGAACTAGCCAGTGCCAAAGTTTTGTTCCTTGCCTGTTTTGCTTGTGCACACATATGCAGTATCTACTGTCTCAGTGCTTGTAAAATTGTGTCCTTCGCAGTCACTACAATGGCATTCAGGAGCAACATCAATACATTGTATGGTTTGCCGAGTTGTGACAACTTACTACTAATGTGAAGCGTGCTTGTCCAGGAGTATCTTGTTCAGTTTCATTTAACATGAAATTTATATATTTAATGCTTTTCAAAAGATATTGCATTTGAATTTTGTAAGTGTGTAAATTTCAACCACATGTGCAGCATATTTTGTGGTTATGGTTTTGGGTGTAACAAGTTGCAAACTGTTCCTTGTGTTCAACATCCTTTTGTGAAGTTTGTTGTCTTCCTAGTAATTTTGCTGTAACGTGCTTCCAGTTGCCTTAAATCAGTGCCAGATTGATTCAGCATTTGGCAATTCTCTTCCATAAATGGTTCTAAAATTGTCGTGAACAGTTACAGTGAAGTTACATGCCATACTATTATGATGTGTTTGGCTTTCTTACGCACACAACTGTACTGCCACTGAGAGAATCGAATGCACATGCACAGTAGGCAAGGAGTGAACACGTTGTGAGTTGCTGAACATATCACCATAAACCAAATAATCATGTGTCACAAAATGAGACATTCAATTTTAAAACTAGGGAAATTCTTTTTTTATGACATTTAGGTTTTGGTTTTGGTTGGTGTTAAGTGTTGTATTTCAGTCTACAGTTATTTTAAATTTAATATTTCTAATTTTGTTGTCTTCATGGTTCATTCCTTGAGCAGTACTGATAAGTACATGTTCTAATTTTATGTTGTGTTTTCTGAGCCATTATTCTGGTAAGTATTCTATGTCTGTCTCTTATCCAGTAGTGGAAGGGGCTTTCCACAACTACGTAGATGCGTCAGATCCAGAGAGATGCCTGACAAAAGACCAGCACACATTATGATGAAAATTATTACATTGCAGGTTCTGAAATTTGTTCCTATGTGTATCATTTTGGGAATGATAGTTATAGCATCTTAAGGCACTGGAAACAGCTTCATAAATATGCTCTAGGACTGCAGAAAACATCATTTACAGCCATTCTGTTATCTTGTTGACTGTCGATACTTGTAATTCTCATTTTTCAGGTGTATTTATTTTTGAAGAGTACTACGAGACGTCTTCCAATGAATTGTGTTGAATTTGTTCATTTATTAACCCATTCACTATTTAAACCTTGTTATTTTTTATGGTTTTATGGGCAAAAAGAATGTAAGTTAAGAGACTTTGGTTGTACTTGGTAGTGGCTGCTCTGTTAAAATCAAGCTGCCATATTCTACAGTAGCATTTAATCACAATATCTTTGCACATTGGGGTAGACACAACATAGTTTGTTTGTTATGGTATAAACTGTTGCTTTTGAGCAAATGTTTATGTTGTGAATTAATTGTCTGGATTATATTTTGCTTTAAGAGCATTGATCAAACGTTTGTACATAATTGTTTTACTTAAATAATACAGTGTATATGTAGCTTAACTAAATATGGAGCAAAGTGCTTCTGGAGAAGCTAATAGTTCCTTGGTTACTGTGTTCACCAGAGCCTGCCACTTCTTTCTATGCTGAGCCAGATAGATCCAGTCCATGCCTTACCAGCCTGTTTAAAATCCATTTTAATACTATCCTCCAATGTATGCATAGGACTTCCAAGTGGTCCCTTTCAGTCCTGTATACATTTCTCTTCTTTCTCTTGTGTGCCACATACCCCGCCCATGTCATCCTCCTTGACTTGATCATCTTAATAGTATTTGGTGAGGAATATAGTTCATGAAGCTGATCATGATGCCGTTTTCTCCACTCCCCTGTTACCTCGTCCCTCTTAGCCCCAGATATCTTCCTCAGCACCCAGTTCTCAAACACCCTCAGCTTATGTTCTTCCCTGAATGTTAAAGTCCAAGTTTCACACTCATAGCCAGCAACATGCAAAATTACAGTTCTGTTTATTTTAACCTTTCTGCTGTTAGAAAGCAACTGGGAAGACAGAAGATTCTGGAATAAATGGTACTAGGCATTCCACATATTTAATCAGATCTTAATTTCTTCATGCATACAATTTTGATTTGTTACTGCCTTTGCCATATATTTGAACCTGCCACATTTTCTAAGGGTTTTATTAACTGTCTTTATGTTGTCCTTCTGTCCTAAATTCTGTTGGTATATGTGATTTACCTCTGAAAATTCAAAACAAAATTAGATATTGGCAGTTAGAAAGCATTTTACATTGACATAATTGTGGCTTCATTCTGATCCCTTTCCACTTTGTATAGTTTGATAAACTTTACTGTCAGTAGTGCATAAACCTTAAAAGGAACTTGCCAAAAAAAAAAAAGGTGTAATTTTCAAGTTGTCAGGAACCACACAAAGATGAACATTGATGTCATCTGCATGTTAAAAAATAATTAACTGAAATAGAAGAAATCATACTAATCACAATATCTATTTTCATTGGACTGTCAGAATGATCAGTGTTACCAACCATGCTGTTTCTAACCAAACTTGCACTACAGTATGAACTACATTAACTTACTCTGCCACTTGAGATATGGTGATGCAGTTTCTTACTTAAATAAGAATATAAAAGTAGTTAATGCTAGAAACTGGTTTTAATACACAGCACAAACACTGGACTTAATAATATGACTTAACGTAATGTCTCGAGTGTCAAAGCTACCATATTTGGATGTTACAGTTGAGTCTCTCATACATGAAGTGATATTACACATTAATTATAAGGTGTAATTTGTGTTACACTAATGTCTTGAGATAATTAATTGTGGGATAATTTCTGGTTAAATAAATATAATACTCTACTTCACTGTTGGGATGATTAAAGGACTGCAGACATACAAATTAGTGAATGATACTGCAGCTGTGTGATTGGGTACTTATACTTTTTGTTTATTTTTATGAAGATTTCAGAAAAATGTATAACATTTCTATTGAGTGTTGTGTAACATTGTTTTATACTTGGTAAAATTAGTTAAGGGAGTTAATTTGCAGCATGGTTACATACTTGAAAAGTCTGAGTTATCTGTTGGTTTATTTAAAAAGTTTGGAAATTCTAATTGTTTACTTTAAAAAGCATTGTGACATTTGAGAAAGAACAGAGCACCAGTGCAGTGAGAGACTTCAGCATTGCATATTCATTGCATGTTCATGGTGAGAAGTTGATGTAGAGGAAAGAAAGATGGGATAATTTCTGACAGTTGGCTATTGCTGACTGTGTAAGACTTAATTCCTAAAGCAGTTCCTTTTGAGTGTTTCTATTATGATATGGCTGTTGCTTCTGTGTATGTAAAAATAATAGGACCCTTCAAGCAAAAGGAAATGCATGTAGAGAAGAGTGTAAAACTGAATCACAGATACTTAATATTATTTTCACCATGCATGTTTATTAACACTAGTAAACACTATACCAACACATGCACTTCCTATTAAAACATTAATAGTTTTAAAAAAAACAAAGCCCTACATATGTTATCTTATGATTAACCTATTGAACGTGATTATGCTGTGGAATGCTAGTTGCCCCTGATGATGGCCAGTTAGCTGGCCGAAACATGTAGGGCTTTGTTTTTTTTTAAACTATTCATGTTTTAATAGGAAGTGCATGTGTTGGTATAGTGTTTACTAGTGAATCACAGATGTTTATGTATCAAATAATTATAGTTCAAGTTGAGATGTACAGTACTGCTTCTGAGTTAATATGTTGACTTCCTTTTTGGTTTTTTATACATTTGGGTCTCCTATTTTTGGGAATAATTATTTTAGAGTGGAGGCAGGGCAATTCCAGTTGATTTTGTAATAACATTATTGGAGTGAAAAAGGCTAAAACCACATTCTTTTCTGGTTGTATGCAGTGACATGTTCTAATGACACATTTTTCACAGAACTGAAAGAGAATATAGTCTCTGGGGTGTGATGTCATGTATTTTGTTAGCTAGTGAGCACATTCCTCAAATGGTTTGTACCTCTACAAAAGTACACAATGTCATGTCCAGAACACCATAATCTTCATAGTCTCCACTGTAAAATCCTCAAATTTTGCACTAAGAGCTCTTTTGTAAAAAGAATTAAAAAAATTCTTTAATACTAGATTGCATCATTTAATACTGTAAAGGTTAATTTCATTTCCCAGAACTTTTCCTTGCCTGATCACATATTCCTTCCATAAAATAAAAATTGGTTAGAACTAACCAAAGCTAATATATGGATTAATCATTTTCCTTTAACACTAGATGCAGTTTTTATACTGCAATGACTTGGTCCATGGAGTAAGACGGAATGGTTCATGTTAAAATGGGTTTGGGATTGGATAATACATGATAAACCTTATCAGAGAGAACATCTCTGGTCATAAGTGGTTAAAGGAAGAAAAAGGATGATTGTGAAAACCATAAATTATTAATGAATGTGTTGTACCTTCCTGCCAAGTTACATTGTTCTGTTTCTTCCATTGTACTGGCCTGTAGTAGCCTACTTGGTGCTGTGCACTACCAGTTGATTGGAATATTAGTTTCGAATTCATAACAGCAGTAAATGCAGTTTGTATATATTACAAGAGGTGTTTCAATGTTTTATAGTCTGAGTTACTGATAGGGATCATTAAATAAATTACAAATAGGCAGTGGTGAAATATGGTCCTTTTACTTGGACACACAGGCACTGTATTGTTAAAAAAGAGTTGAAGCTGACTTGAAGTACCTTGTAATTTGTTGTATATTGCTGAAGTGTAAGGAGTTGTTGCTTTTGCTGCTCATATTGAAATACAGTACCGGTCTCTTGTGCAATATCATATTCACTCTTATGATGAATATTTAGCCCAGCTCCTATTTCATAATATTTCTTTGTGCACACACCATTTACTGTCAAGTTTCCTGTCCACGGCCTGACTGTATTAACAGGTTTATGAATACCTGTTGTGCTTGGAATTGTGAGCCTGAGAAGTTTAAAGTTTTGTCTGACACTTTCTTGCAGAACCATATTTTTATATTATGCCAAAAGTGCACGTTTGTTATATCTAACCATTAGGACCCACAGTGATAAACACTACTTTCTATGCAGTGCAGCACTATCGCAGCCTTTTTCTTTGAGAAGTGAAACCATAATTGAATGCCTACTATTTTGGCATAAATAATTTCATGGCAGTTCCTGATAGCACTGGGCCTGAGGGTACTCACTGAAGTGTTAGCACTCAGGCAGTGATAGTTTGTCACTGATATTGGGAGTGACAGAAGCATGTAACATAGCAGGAAGAATTTTTATCATTGTGACATGCTCCGTCAAGATGAGTGTGAAATGAATAATTTAATCTGTGTTTTGTATGCTGATAAACAGTGGGGAGGATAGATCATTTGTTTGGGAATAGGATTGTATTTTCGTAATGGGCCAGAATTAGCCACTTGTTAGAGATGTTAAATGTTGGTGATGGTGTCTCTTGAGATTTCAGTTTACATACTGACTTAGAGATTTCATTTCATGTACTGGTCAACTTGCTCATTTTATTTAATATATGGAGTCTTGTCATATTAACTGTTTGTGTCTGTTAATTTGTTACGTTTTGTGTTTATTTGATAGGGAATGACACCAAGTACACTAGCTTGTCTTTATCGTATACCCATTTGTGTCTTAGGTTATTGGGTAGGATGTTCTCAGGCAGTTGGAAAGACAGTATATTGAAACTGCCATGCCTGCTTCCTTCCAAATCCTTACATCTCACCATTCGTGATCACTTCATCTCATTCTGTGGTTGAAATAGTGTCATTACGTGGTATATGAATCAGTCAGTAGGATTGATGCTGAAGATGTCCGTTTTCATTTGCATTATTGTACAAAATATACCCATCTGTTGTGGATTTTTTAGGCTTACAACATTGTAAAAAGGATTTTTAGATATGTCATGGATTCATATCTTAAAATGGTCTTTTGCAGGTTAAAAACATCTGGTATTAATATGTTTTAAATGTTAGGTTCTTTTATGGAAAAACAGTGTTATATATGTTGATTTTCCAGTTAAACAGAATGGTCTCAACACTTTGTCCAGCATTCAGATCACTGTTTCCTATTTCTGTCAAAAACATTACTTGTGTCTGTATGCTGTGTTGTAATGCTTTAAGCATTGTTGCGAATGTTTTATTTTACCATTTTTTATTGGATTAGGTGTGGCAATTAAAGGAACACGTAGCTAATGTAGAATGTCCGTGATTTTCCAGTGCAAATGATGGCGTTATGTACTGCATAGTATGCAAGAAAGAAGCTCGACCAGCAAGCATCTACTGCAGTGACTCGTGCATCTTGAAACATGCTCAAGAGTCCCTCAGCCTAATCAACAAAGAAAAGCATGTACCAGCTGCATCACCAGCTGCTGCTGCACAAATAGTCCATAATCAAAACCAGGTGCCAGCACCTAGTGCACACAATGAACAGCAGTTGCAGCAACATTCAGGAGCAGCATCAGGAAATGTAGCTGCAGGTTCATCAGCACAGCTTCCAAGGGCCAAACCTGATGCCAGAGTTATTGTATTTGAACGCAAAACAGGAAGGCTTTTGGCAGGTATGTTTGTGTGTTCATTGAAAGCGCTGGATTTTACTCTGCACAATTCCAGAAACCTCTTGATTGAAAACTCACAATATGGAGACCTCCTTCTCCTACTTCTGCCTTCCTAGGATAGACTATAGACCTATTGCATCTTTAGTTTAACTTCTACAAGGTCTCCCAGTTAGGTTTCGAAAAATATGGTTGTCTACTTGCCATTTGTGCTGACTGTGAGAACAGTAGGACTGGGTATTCAGAACCTGTTCAAAAAATGTTGCACAAATGGTGAATGAAGAAGGTTGTGTTTTGCTTGAACGCAGTCCTTCAGAATTCAGGTGCACATTCCGTTTTAGCAAGTAAGTATGCATTAATGGTTACAGATTAATCAGCATTCCATATACTGTCACAACATCTGTTATTCTTTTTACCAGAAAATGTACATAGTTTTATATATACACAGGACCACAGGACATGGGGAAAATGGCACAAAAAACATTAGGGACCTCAAAACAAAGCAAAATGTGAGAGGAACAGATCCCCCTAAAAATAGTAGTTACATGGCCATCAAATGGGGCAAGAAATGGCACACATGAGAAAGAGGGATAGGTAGAAAACTTCAAAACAAAAAAAAAATGTAAAATGGAGTATGAAGTGGAGTACCAAATGGAATATGAAAGGCACATAAAAGCAGTGGGGACAGGTAGAAAGCCTTAGAACAAAATGCACGAATTTCTGTGCTGCTTTTATCAGGCAGACTTTTGCCCATTGGATGATTTGTTCTTACCATGATATGTCAGTTTTGGTTTGTTATAGAGGATTTCTTTCTTTTACAGTTTGTTTTGTATTGACTTTCCTACCCAACCCTGTTGTTCATGTTAACTTTTTCCCCCACTAATAATTATAATTATATAAAAATAATTATACTGAACAGATTACTATAATTCTAAAGGTGTCTTTCTTTGATGTGTGCAACAGTGTTAACCCACACTAAAAACTACCTTCTTCACATTTATAAGACCTTGTATTTTTCAAATTCTGAACTGGAAACAAGCTTGTCTTATATTCAGATTAATACACAAACTATAAACCTGTTTTTACCTTAAAAAATAAATTATTAAATTTGTTTGTGCATACATAATTGCAAGATTATTTTAATTTTAATGTAAGACATCACCATTGGTGTATTGCTTATAAGTATATATTTTATTTAATTCTTCAGTTTGGCCCGACAAGTCGTTTAACATGTTTTATTGGCAACAAGTTTTGGCTCATAAAAGGGCCACAACAAAAACTGTAAGCTAGAAACCCCAGATGTTGTTTGTGTGTGGTGTGTGTGTGTGTGTATATATATATATATATATATATATACACATTTTACTTAGGCTATATATATATATATATATATATATAGCCTAAGTAAAATGTTAAAACTAAAGTAAATGTTAAAATGTTGCCTGTGTTATTACAAAAATAGAAGGAAAATGATTTTTAAAAAATAATTAAAAAGTAGTGTTTAAAAAAGTAATGTTTAAAAAAGTGAGACAAGGAGTCAACTGTAAAGGTTTTAGTTGTATATATATGAAGCAGTACTAGTATAAAACCCTGGCATTGACCCAATATATTGTAGGTGGTCGTCATGCAAAATAACTTGACTGATCTGCAAGCTGGAATATATGTATAGACTTTCGACACTCCAAGTACTTCTGATAATGTCCACGTCTATATAGGCCTTCTGATAGACCAAATAGTTCATATGATAATTATTTTTTGGTAACAAAAATCATTTTGAACTTATTTACATCGTTAATAACAAAATCATTTTGTATTTTTTAGGAAATGCAATCCACTAGCACTACCCAACTCCCATATGATAAAATGTGTGTTAAATGACTTATTGGGTCTGATTGAAGAATGAAATACAATATATACTCAAGATTATTTTAATCCAATAGCACTGACTTATGTGAATGATTTTAGCATTGAAATTGTCAAGGATATAAAAATGATTTTGGGATTGGAAATATCTAGAAATTTGAAAGGCATGGTTAAAATATTCTGGAATTATTAATTTTGTAATATGGAACCTGTTGTTATTAACATGTTTGTAAAATAAAATTATGCTTTATGAACAGTTTTTGGAAGTGTGAAAATGGAACTAATAAAAGTAGGTAATAAGATATAAATGCTCTGAAGGAAGCTGTGTTGGTAACAAATTGAGACCCATGTTCATGAAGCTTGCACATATTTTCAAACCAGGCATTTTCCACAAATTACAGAACAGACTCTTATCAGCATGTAATATTATGGTTCCCAGCATCAATATGTTCATGACATTGTGAAAAATGGGTGGGATTTTTTCTCATCACTCACCTTTATTAACTAAAACCTAAAATATAAATTGAAATATGCATTTTATAGTTTTGTTGACAGCTGTATTTTGTTCTTGCATCCTGCAGAAAGGAAAAGTGCTAAGGATTTCTTAGTATAAGTACCTGTTTGGAATTTAAGCTTGCAAGTTTAAAGGGTCAGTTCTATGTGAATAGGTAAATGTGTTTTTCATCCTGTAAATACAGAAACACTGATTGTAGGGGTTGTTATGTTTTACAATTTTTCAGGTCCAAATGCTCCTACAGCAGCAAACTTGAAGACCTGGTTGAAAGATAATCCAACATTTGAAGTTGTTCGCCCAGGAGTGATGCCAACAACCAAGTTTTACAATCAGAAAACAGCTGGACAACTAAAGCAAGTTCAGAACACAAAATCACTCTATGTGCAGTCAAAGATTGTTTCCCTTCAGCCCAAACCTGTTGCCATCCAGCCTAAACCTGCAGCAGGTGCAGCATTAACAACAAAACCCCAGTTAGTATCTCCAGTAGGTCGAGTTCAAAAACCAGCAGCATCAGCACCAACTGTAATTGTTGCACGAGATACGTCAGCAAAAAGTGTTGTGAAAGGCAGTCAAGGAGTAAAGTCTCCAACAGGAACTCCAAAGACTATAAACAAATCTACAGGGAATGTCACAAATGTAGCACAGGCAGGAAAACCAGTTCCAGTTCCTGCAGTTACCAAAGTTCCAGCAACTTCTACAGTCAAGGAAAACACAGTGACTAAAAGTCAGACACCTGTTGTCACAAAGAAAGTTGAATTGAAACGTACTTCATCAGCATCATCAACAGAAGCTCCAAAGAAGGAAGAAGAAAAGTCACCAGGTCCAGAGCCTATCAGAATTAATGTCCGGAAAACTCTACAGGAACTTCTTCAAAGTCGAATACAAGAATGCACAGATCTTATTGTGGCAGAAGAAGACATTCAGAAAATAGCACTTCATATTGAGGAAGAAATGCACACCTACTTCAGAGACACAGGTATCAAGTACAAATCTAAGTATAGGAGCCTTGTCTTTAATATTAAGGATCCTAAGAACCTGACACTTTTTAGGAAGATTGCTGATAAGTCAGTGACACCTTTTCAACTGGTACGACTATCTCCTGAGGAATTGGCTTCACAGGAGCTAGCACAGTGGCGTGAAAGGGAGGCAAAACATCAATTAGAGATGATTAAAAAGAATGAACTGGATATGATGACCCTGTCAAAGACGTACGTGATGAAAACACACAAGGGTGAACAAGTCATTGAAACAGATGACAGCATGAAGACAGATGTTCCAGAGTTAGTAGATCCATCTGCAGTGCCTGATCTAGTTTCTGGCTTGAACAATTCTGTCTCTTCAACAGTGGAGGATACCACTCTAGAGCAAGAAAGAGAAAAGGTCAAAGACAAAGGAAAAGAAGGCAAAGATAAAGAGAAAAGGAAAGAGAATAAAGACCGAAATTCAAGAGATCGGGAAAAATCAAGACGAGATGAGAAGAAGCGAGGTAGTCATGATAGAGAACATTCTAAAGATAAAGATGGGAGCAGGCATGAGAGCCATAGAAGTCGAAGTGAACGGGATGGTAAACGGAGTGGAGAGCGGGGAAAGTCTAGTAGCAAGACTAAACATCATCACCATCACCACAGTTCCTCTGAACGAGACAGGGACAGGAATAGGAAGGAGCGACGAGATGATGAATCAAAGAAAGAAGAAATGCAGATTAGAATGGAAGACTTGAAGAATAGTATCAAAGAAGAAAACAAGGTAAGGTGTTTGCTATGTGCCTTTTGCTAATTAAAGATGTGAGGTGAAGTTCAAGTGTGAATATATGTATTTGACCATAATGCTTGTGTTTTGTACAGAATCGGCCTTCTCTCCTTATTTATTGTCACTGCTGAAGTCAACTTAGCGATGCAAAATGGCTTGAAAATGAATTGTAAAATATATGTACTCGGCTTGAGTAACACCTTTCTGTGTTGTTTCAGTTCAAGTACTCTTAAAACGTGTCTCACTTCTGTTTCTAGGTTATAGTTGACAGCAGAATTGAAGAACAGGATATGAAGAATGAGGTAAAGACAGAAAATGAAGATCAAATTAAGATAGATTCTGTGGCTGAAGTTAAAGGAGAAGAAGACAGTGATTTGTCTGACAGAGAACCAAGTTCCACCGTGACAATTAAGACTCCAGACATCAATAATATTGATGATAGTTCTACTCTGGGGACTGTGGATGTTGATAAGAGTTCAGGGGCTAGTGCAACGGTGTGGAAAGGTTTTGTCAATATGCCAGATGTAGCAAAGTTCTTTACTACAGTTCAAGTGGTATCTGGAGATTCCCAGAACCTTTGCAAGGACTTACCCGATACAGTGGATATAGTTGGCAGGTATGTATCATTTTCCTTCACAGTATGTTATTGTCTTGGTCATGCCTTCATGGTACATTGTCTTCCTTGAGCAGTGGATAACTTTCAGCTGATTCAGAAATTACCTCTTATTATATCCAGATTATGCAGTTCATGTATCCCACCCAACCTTCTCCTCTGAGATCAGTTTTAATATTCTCCACCCATCTACCAAGTAGGGTGATGTTGGAATAATGCTTTGGGCTTTCATTCAAGAGATAACTGCTTCTTGTCTCAGTTGGGCTGTCATTTATACTGAGCTTTTGTGTAGTCGCCCTCAGTCTGCAGACAGATGCAGGGATAGTACTTATATGTATGTTATTTGTCTGTCCAAATCCCTCCCTACTCAGCGTTCCACTTCCCATCCCCTTTGACATTTGACAACATCCTTAATGAAATACTTCAGTGTCTCTCTGTAAGAATTTTCATACATTCTGTGTTTGGTGCTGTATTTGTCACTGGTCTTGATGTTCATTTATTGCCATTACAAATGTGTTTTTCACAGGGCTAAGCACCAGTACAGAATTACCCATAAATCACATTCAGTTCAATAAACTATCAGTGTCCACAACAGTAGTCTTTACACAGTCAGCAACATATCTTGACTTTAAAAAGTCATCGTCATGACTTCATAAATTTGAAAACTCACAGTCATTTTATTCATAACCTTGAAATCAAATTATACATGAAGTTGGTTGCTATTAAAGTATAAACTTAATGTGTTCTGCAGAAATCCTTTGCATTATTGAATTTGTTGTTTATATTCAGGAGATTTGTATTTTATCAAAGCTTTGTATATCAAAATTGTCATATTTATTATCAAGAAAATGCATCATGACAAACAAATATCAGAATCAATCAATCAATAAAAAAAATATGGGACTTAATAAAAGATGAATCGGGCAAGTCAGAAAAGAAAAAATATGCACCTATTGTTATAAATAAGAATGGAAACTTAATTTTTTGCATACATGCATTCATCTTTGAAGTATGGTATTTTATTTTGGGGAAACGTTAGAAATCTTAAGAAAGTTTTTAAACTACAAAAAAGGGCAATAAGATTAATAGCTAATATTTCAAGCACCACAAGTTGCAAACCATATTTCAAAAAATTAAAGATTATGACACTGCCTTATATATATATCTATGAAATTCTTCTATACATTACAGTGCCTTAAGTAAATTCAAAATTAATTCTATGTTTCATTTGCATAATACAAGGAATAAGTCAGATTTATTCATTACAAGCCACAACACCAAACTATTCAAACAGGTATTGCTTGCAATGGTGTGCTTGTTTATAACAAACTACCTAGTGAAATTAAAAGTGTTAAGTCTGTAATAAAATTCAAGAAGATACTTAGCAACTTCCTACTTGAAAAGAGTTTTTATTCGGTGGAAGAATTTATGACAGTTGACTCCTAATTTGTAGGACTTGGGTTGATGATGTATCTCCATATTGCAATTGCCTGTGCTTTCATCTGTGTACCATGTTAATTAGTGTCTTGTGTGGTCCTGTACATGTATGTAATTATATCAGTTTTACGTGTTTGTTTGCATTTACTGTAATTATTATACCTTTACTGTAACTACCCTCTGGACGTGTCCAATATCATTCTGTAATGATTTTTAGGATGAAATACAAGCTAAACTAAACTAAACTTAAAAAGCATTAACCTTTATCAACCGAATGGGATGCCCATGTCCTGTTAAATGTAACTCTTGCCACAGTAGCTGGATGGTGAAGATTAAAGTTAATAATACTCGTGCAGCAAAGGGAAGGCTAACAGTATTATTTCTGCTGCATATACATATATTCCAAAGCATAAGAGTTTGATTAGTTTTAATGTTAAGTTTAATGTAATAATAAGAATAAAGTTATACAAAAGTGTTGATAACAGAGATAAATACATAATCCCTAATGTAAAGCAGATTCTGTAGAATATATTAATGTAGTATTTTTACTTTAATAACAACAGACTGTGTATTGACAGCTTATTGAACTCAGTATTTATTGCTACCACAAGAGAATGCTCAGGTACGATAAATTACATTGTTCACAAAACAAATAAATCATATTCAGTACTGCCACAAACACAAATCTTTGTTTTGTTAACTGTAATCAGTACCAAGACTGTCTTGAATTCAGTCCAAATTACCCTTGTTTTTGGAGAACCTCTTTCTCAGTTACTGCATTACCAATGAAGAAGAAGAAGCAAAGGGCTGTACTAACTTAAAATTATAAAACTGAAATAACAATGCATTACAGAAATGTGAGAAAAATGAATTTCACGTTGTGTTCACTGTGCATCTTGACATTAATTTTCAGTATTTTAACCAACGAATGCACTTTTATTTTCGTATTTCTGTTCAATTAACCCTACATACGTTTCAGCCGCGACCCGGCCATCATCAGGGGTGCACTGATAAGTTCACTTCACTGTTCACAGGTCCATTTGGTATTATCACAGAACCGTTACACTGTTTGAGGCAATTTTTTTCATTGACAATCGCTGGTATGCAAAGTTTCTTCAAGCTTTTTCTTGAAATGTCTTGGTGTATATAGTATTTATCTTGCATTAGAAGTGTAAAGTATAGCACTATAAATTATGAATATAAAGCACTATGTAGGAAGTTGTTGAAATCGTTAAAATTATTAAAATGATGATGGCCGGGTCGCGGCCGAAACATATGTAGGGTGAATTGAACAGAAATACGAAAATAAAAGTGCATTCATTGGTTAAAAAACTGAAAATTGTGAGAAAAATGTTTTGGTGCAAGAACTTAACATTGACATTTTACAACCTTGTCTAATTGGAATTCTGAATGAGTCAAATACCCTACTATTTGTTCATTCTTTAAAACATTGACTTCATTGCACAGTAGTATTAAGATTGCCTGCACTAACTGTATTATTCTGGTTATAACAGGATTGTGCCTGAAACAGTTTGGGACTATATCTCAAAAATGAAAAAATCTGGAACCAAGGAAATATTAGTAATACGTTTGACAGCAGCAAATGATGAAGAGAAGATACCATACATCACACTTTACACGTACCTTAACACCAGAAATCGCTTGGGAGTTGTTGGAAATGTTTCAAAGATGATAAAAGATTTCTATATTATGCCTCTTGCAAGTCACAATCCCGTACCGCAAGTCTTACTGCCATTAGATGGACCTGGTTTTGAAGATTACAGGCCACATTTATTACTTGGAATACTAGTCAGAGCTCGACGAAAGAGACTTGCTCCAGAGCTCACTTATGTAGCCAAAGTACCTAAACGTCCCCCACCTCTGCCTGCCATGGTAGAGACCACTGAAAGAAGTTACACACCCCCACTACCTGGTTCAGGGGATGATGTTGGCAGTCTGACACCGCCTCATCCACCACCTAAGTTGGCAACATCTGAGGGGTACACGCCACCTCATTCACCAAGACATGCATCATTTGGTGCAAAGAAGTTCCGAGTTAATACAGATCCAAGATTACTGCGTAAACCAAACCAAGACATAGGCCATGATGGAAAAGTTTCAGAGAAGCGAGATGAAGACTTGGTTCCAAGCATTCCTTCAGCTACATCTAAATTCAATGTGAGGTCTATGGATGTTGATGATGATGATGATGATGATGATGACGATGGTGATGATGATGATGATGATGATGATGATGCACCATATAGTCCTGGTGGTGGCATGGATGATGACATTGGAGAATCTAGTGAAGATAACTTGCTTTCTACACCAAAGAATCCTTCCGAACTGCAGAGAAAAATGGAGGAACTCAATCGAAAAATTGAAGAGCAAAAGCAACAAATTCAGAGTATCAGTAGTGCCATTGTGGGAAGTGATTCTACTGGTGCCTCTGCAGTTGGAGTGACTGGGGTGGAATCATTGCAGGTATGATTAACCTTCTATACCATTACATAATTAACTAAAGTTTCATATTGGCAATGTTATTGTTCACATTTATCAAAGTTTTAAGCAGTCAACAAAACCAAAAGTAAAGCAGAATAACAGCTTGCTGCATACACTGTGACGTGCACACCCATGTGATAACAAGTCAGAGTGACTGGTTATCTGGCATCAGAACTAGCCTTATGACATTCTTGCAGGTTCTTACCTTGCTGCCCTAGTTAGTTAGTTACTTCCTTTCGCTCCTTGCGGAGCATAGGGCCTCCTTTCAGAGGTTTCTTGGTCTGGAAGTGTGCATTCTGTAGTGGGTGACCAGTCCACTGACTGCACAAGTTCTACTCATCCTGATACGACTGCCAGAGCCATCTAGCAGTTAATCAGGAGACTTGGGTGAGAAAGGGTGAGAAATGAATTTTGCTTACGAAACATTCTGTTCATGCCCGTAAGGTTCTTAAATAAGTATTTTTCTTCTATTTCCTGTTTATTTTCATATCATATGTTTACATATTTTCCTTAACACTTTGTTTTTAATTTGTTTTCTAGTACAACTTTTTTTTATGGCCAAAGACTTATTTTTGCATACATACAGAATAACTAATTTTTTTCTTCCATCTGTAAATTCATTGCTTGTCTAACTCACTTACATTTTTAAAGAAGAAGAACATGCACAAAGTGCAGTAACATGTATGTGTCTGCATATGTCTGCCATGCATACTCATCCGTATACAGTGTGATGTGTTTGTCTGCTGGGTCCCAGAAGATCTTAATAAAATGTGGGAAGTATTAGATGCTAATTTTTTGTTAACTTCAACATAAATTTTGAATGAATGATTTTTCATGACAGGTGGGTACAGTTAAGCAGAGCTACATGATTGGATCTGGAGCTGAAGCATGTGCCCCTGTATCTGCTGCTCATACAGGCACTGAAGATGAAAATGAAGCTTACAGCCCATCTCGATCATTTACCCCTCCCTCAACAGACTCAATACCATTTATTGGTGCACCAAGTGATCCTACTACTTCTGTATTTTCTGCCATTCCATCTAACATATCTTTGCCATCAAATCTTAGTGAAATTCTTGCCAGCATAAAGAAACGTGAATCAGATAATTCTTCATCAACAGCAGGGATTAGTAAAGGAATCAACCTTAAGGAGGATCCTATTGTTCAAAATTATACCAGTGGCAGGTCATCAAATGATCTGGAAAGAACAAAGGCAGAACATGATGACCTAACTTATGTAACTCAAGAGGATGAGGTATCTGCACTGGATCAAGGATCATATACATCAATCTCTGCTGCAACTACAACAGCAAACCTCAATTCAGCTTCATCAGTTGTTCCAGCTCTGTTATCACTTTCAACACCTGTAGTCCATCCCCCATTAACAAAGACAGAAACAAACCTAGCTAGGGATCCACGTCAAAAACAGACTGATGTGACAAAAACAGCAACCACATTGAGCTCCTTATCAGATGATGATTTGATTAAGAAAGCCATGGAGATGGAATTAGCAACAGCTGCAGCAGAGAAACAAAGTGCAGTGATGAATCCTGCCCTTCAACAGCCACTTCCTCCAGGAGTAGACAGTTTCCCAGCACCCCCGTCGTCAGCCGTGTTACCATCACTGCCACCTCCGATAAAACCCTCATCAAGTTCTGCAAAATCTCTTCCTTCTGGTCAGCCATTACCTCCAGGACTGGAAGATGAAGAGTATCCATCTTACTCATCATCATATACACCTGCACCTCCTCCCTCTCAGACTCTTTCACCACCACGTGCAATACAGTCTCTTGTACCACACCAGATACCCCCTCCAACTGTCAACTATTCTGTCAGGCATCCTAATCCAGTGCCATACCACATGTCACCCCATCACTATAATGCCCCACCACCTGCACCATACAACATGGGACCACCTCCACATGTTACAGCCTCCCAAGGAGGCAGTTTCAGTTCTTCTTATGTGTCAGCACCCCCAGTTCTGTATGGTGGAGGTACTACAGCAAAAGCAACACCGAAACCCACGGGAGATGCCACGTCCATGTTGAGAAACAAGCGAAAGTTTCAGGATTTGGAAGACGATATCCCTGATTCTGAGAAACATGAATTTTCCAACAGTGGACATGGAAGAGAACCTTGGGATAAGAAGGTTCCAGTTCCAATGCGAGGAAGATTCAATGCACGTGGTGGCATAAGGAGTGGAGGGGGTAGATTTGGTGGTCGAGGTGGAGGTCCTCATTTACAGAGAGGCTATTCGAGACCACATGGTGGAAGAAATGGGCCTCCTCATCGGACAAGGTGGGGGCTGCCTACACCAGATGGTAATGTGAAGTCATCTCGTTATGACTGCTAATATTCGTTCTGAGTGGGACTCGCATATTAAGGAATTTGAGGAGAAGCAGCGTGAACGAACGAGGGAACTGAAACAGAGGGAGAGAGAACGGAACAGGGAGAGACCTGCTAGTAGCAGCAGTAGGTCCTATAGTAGTGGGTCAAGAAGTAATAAAAATAGAAACAGTGATAAAGGTGATGACAGTTCATCATAGATAACAGTGAGTGTTGTAGGAATGAAGTGCAGTGCAAATATGTGGCTGTCCACAGAAACTGTGCATCTGTGTTAACAGACAGCCACTTGATCATCATGCTAGGAATTTTGTTCAGAAAATGAGGTTTGGGGTAGACTGATTTTAGATTTGCTTGTTTGACAACATTGTTGGTACTTGGCTGTAAATCCTATTATAAAACTTTGCTTAAATGTCACTGTTAATGTAATTCTATGAAGTGTGCAGTTTGTGTTCCAACATGTATGTTGTGCCCTGAGAGAATGTGATAATGATACAGACATTGGTTTTCCCATTCTTAACAGTAGTGAAAATGAAATATTTTCAATATTTTGCTAGCTGATTGCAAGTAAAGGAAATATGTGAGATCTTGTACAAAATGGTTTTCAGAGCTTTTAAATTTCACTGTTATAAGCGAGGAAATGCAGTGTATGTAAAAAAGCTGGACTCAATTTGATAGTTTTATTTGTTCTGTTGTAAATTACAAGAAAAATTGTAAACATCTCATTTCTACCTTCCAGGCATTTAATATGAATTACATTTCAGTCTGCAGAAAATCCATTGTATGATATATGTATAGATATATAAATGAAAGCAGTGAATACTAGTGAACACATATATACTTGAATGAGTTTTTTGTAACTTTCATTGTCAAAAACTTAACATTGTTCATGGTTCATTATTTAGTGTATGGCTGTAGTCTTTTAACTATTCATTCATTCAAATCAGTGATGTCACCATCTCATAATTTTACCAGTGTATTTGCAATATGTGTCTTCTGAATGTACCTGAACGATCTGTTAAGAACTCTTATTCAAACACTGCCATTTTAAAGCAAGATTCAGTGCAGGATCATTGCTGATTTCTTCCCATTGCTTTAGAATTTGTTTTATACTTATCTCTTAGCTGGTTTTAAGTATTTCAGTGTGTGTATGGAAAGCACAAGATGGTGGTATGCAATTTTATTAAAATGGTGACAACTAGATAGGGTTTTGCTGTAGCTTCCAGACAGTTTTTAAGAGAAATGACTTTTCACGCCACCACCACTGACAACAAAAAATAAAGTTATCTACATATCTGAATGATTTTATGAATGGAGTGCAGAGGAATATCCATGAAACACTAATACTGTTATACAGTCATTGAGTTATAGTATTTAGTGCTAAAACATAATCATTTTTATACCACATGATGCAGGAACAGGTGGTATTTTGCTAATAACTAAATCATTCTTAATATTAACCTTTAAATGACCAGGTTGGCATTTCAATTTGAGCATATGGTTTGTTATGAAATAAATGGCACTTTGTGCGAAATGCAATGGAGATTATGCAGCATGTCTTAAAAACTGCAGTAAATTTCCTTGTTGCCTAAATATATAAAATGAATTCCTAGGGTTGTTTTTTATGTGCATTAACATATGCAAATGTAGGTCATTTAAAGGTTAAGAAGGTCACCATTACTAACACAGTTTCACTGTCATCACAGTTATTTGCATCCAAGATCACTATCTGCAAATAATTTAACATTTATCTTGTTGTAGGAATGAACAAACTCCAGTCCACAATCTTTGGTCTGACTTCACTTTAATTTTCATATAGTTCAGCATGTAGTTGACACAGGAAGTAATGGAACTACTGTGCTGCAAGGCTTAGGTTTTCTTACACATTTGGAATATAGCATCACATTCCAGAAGAACTGATGCCTTTGGTGCTGCTCTGGTATGTGCCAGAGTTCAGTCAATAAAACACAGCTTATCTGTTGGTGACACTGAATTACTGGGATGTAAACAGTAATGGTGTTCATCACATCTGAAGGGAAACACTGGGGAGCATATAGTATGTGTGGACCTCACCATGTTAATAATCAGCATTTTAAAAAGTGACACCAAAATTTTCTGTATAGGGGTTTATGAATTCTGAATCCCTAGGGCTTTCATATTTAGATGCTAATGAATAATACTTTGTATTTTGTTTGCATGGTACAGCATATTAAAATAGGTACATGAATAAGAAAATGTTATAGAATAAGATCAAACAGCATTGCTTATTGCATCTTTTGTGTTGACATTATGGATTTCCTGAAATGCTTTGTCACTTGTAACACATAGTAAATGTAAAACAAAATAGATGGAAATACTTAACAAAATTTGGAAGAAAGGACCATGGAAACTTAAATCCTGAACAAAAGTAAAATTTTTGCAATTCATGAAACAGTTTTTAACATTCTGTCTCATTCAGGGAATGAATACTGGAACACAGAAATTAGGTGCAACTTCATGATAACTTCCTAGCATTGTACCAGAGAGGAGTACTATTTTGATGAGTTGTAATCTCATAAGTTTTTCTCTCAATTTTTGAAGCCACATCAGTACACATTTTTATTTATATAAACCCAATTGGAAAGAACAGGAAGGACATTAGTCCATCTCTCAAGGTCAGCCATTGATTGGTGTGTAAGTTAATTTTCCACATGTCAGAGATATTGTGTGCATTTAAAGTTCACTGAATTTTACAATTCCTGATGTTTGCAATCCACAGTTATATTAAATTTGATGTACTCTGAATTTTATATATGTAATGTTATTTATACCAATTTCTTGAGTAAAGAGTATACAAAATAACAAAACACTGTAGACCTGATGATGGCTTGACAGTTAAATTTTAGAAACAGGATCCCCATGTTAAATTTTTTTGGTCCTTTTTCGCAAGTAAAATTGGGTTTTAAATTGTGGACACTGGAGAAACAAGTTTTGGAAAAAGGTTTTTAAATGAACATGTTGACAACAGTATTTAACTTAGAATAATTTTATTCATTGTGCTCTTAGAATATGGCCAGAAAACAATAGCTTTCAGGTGTCCAGAAGTTTGGTTGCAGTTTATGAGTGACTTAAAGAAAAAATAAATTATTGGGGAAATGTCATTCTTTATTTCTGGCATACTTGGAAACTTACAAGGTGGCAGTGATTGTCTGTCCTCCAGTAGCATGCTGTTATCATGAGATTTTTATGTGAATGCTTACAGAGGTTCAAGTTGTGAACATCTGTGGATCATAACTTGTGGCTAGGCTGCCACTGTACGAAGTCCATAACTAAGTCAATGGTACAGCATCTTTCTTATGAAGTTATTCAGTTAATAAAAAACTGCCCTTTGTTATAGGACATAGACTCATCACCATGTTTGAAAAGAAGCCACTGCACCCTGTCCTGGGCTTACAGAACTTTTATGATGTATATAATTAAATATTAATTAGATCAAGATATTTTAAAAATGAAAATAATGACCTACGTATATTTCATGTAACAGTACTCATTAGTTCCATGGATGAGTCCATTTATTTCAGTCCTAAAACTGATCAGTCCACTTTTAATGTCATTCTATGTCACCGTCGTATAGGTTTATAAGGGGATCCTCATTCAGGTATTTGTGACATGCAGTCTTTTCATTCATTTATGTATTTATGTACACACAGACGGCAGCCAAGTTATCGAGAGATGTCTTCATAACAAGTGTAAAGAGGTTCTGTTCGCCTGTTTTCACAGGTATGAGGGATGACTTTTGGTGGATGCAGGTTACTAAGTAGAGTGAGTACACATTAATTTACCACCACTACTGCCAGAGCTGTTTGTAGTAACTTGAGTGCCAGAAATAGAACTTAAATCTGTTAGCCATGTAACAGAGTCTCACTTGATCACTACACTTCACGCAAGTATTTGTATATGTGCAACTGGTCTCCATTAACTTCTGGAGCTGTGATAGTAGTGGCATTGGCAATGATGACATTGATAATAATTTATGTTAAACAATACAAATTTTGTTTTGTCTGATATAGTCATTTACTGAAAATGTTTTGAAAGAAATATTGGCTGTCTTCTGTCTGCAGGTCCAATGAGTTTCTTGTAAATATTACTATAACCTTAATTCTCATATAGCAGTTTTCTGTAGTAGGTGTATTTCACTCTGTAGTACACAGTAAATGTTTTGGAATGATTATGCTATCTTCAGATATTGTATCTACAAACCACTAACAGTTTTCCCTTGTTTCCTGTGAAATTGACTTTAAGTTGTGTAGAAATGTACTGAGTGGCACATTTTAAGCATGTCTTATTTATCAGAATTTCATTTTATTGTTTCAAAATCAAAACCTGCTTCTGTGCATCTCACACATATTTAGTCCTATTTATTAGTTTACCTTCCCTTTGCTTTCTTTTAAATATTTGATTGATGATTAACAGTGGATTACAGATTTATGAAGGGTGTGAATTGTTTGATGTCATTAACAGTACAGCTGCTTACAGAATGTTATCCTGTGCAGTATCTTAAATGACACACAATACAAACACATTCTCAAGAGTATGTTTTTTAAGTCATCTCTTTGCAGTTTGCTCATATTATGCACTTCAAAACTTCAGTTTATTAATAATTTTTACTATGGTGACACACTACAAAAGATCTTTATACATAGAGTACCATACAACCTCCAGTCCCATACCCTGTTTCAATTTTGTATTTGTTAATATGGTTTACATTATCAGATACCACAATCAATTTGAAAAATATAAGTCTTAAAGAAACTAAGGATGTAAGTTGTGGAGTTCAGTCAATAAAGTAACTGGCCCTGGACTGGATAATTGGGTTTGATTCTGGGCATGGGCAGGTATTTTTGTCTGAAATATCTCTGTACCTTGCCCAGCCTCCTATACAGCAGGCATTGGGAGCACTTACTTTGGGTCAAGTGGTCTGGGCATGAAGCTGACCACTGACCTCCGTCTTATGCAAATGTCTAGAATAGTTGGAACTGTACTTCAGAGTCCCCTATACACCTTCACAGTGTGATGCTTTGACACAGGAGCAACAATTTCATCTCGCCCATTACACCTGTTGACTAATGTTCATAATTTATTTACTTGACATTCTTGACACTCCCATGAACTGTTGACATTTAGCTGAAAATTTCATACTGTCATTGACTGTTATGTGTAGATCAGTAATTGTAATGAATAAGGGACAAATGATTCAGAGTATGAAATATACACGCTGTGAATTCGGGACACTGCATGAAAAAACTTACTACACACCTGCCATCAGCTTCATGGAAAAGTTACAAAATGAACATAGATCTGCAGACAAATGTGTATCTGAACAGCAGCAAATATACTGCATAGAGTTAGCAGCAAAGCAAGGTACTATTGTTCTTGGGATTTCATGACCACTGAAAAGTTACAAATTGGCCTCAGGCTTGAGCCACTCCATTTATTGAGTTATTCTGACATTCTCATGAACATTGCTGTTGCCTTCATCATTCACAGGGACCAAAACTTTTGACACAACTGATCAAGCAGAGTGAATCAAGCCTGTAAGTGTAATAATACTGAATGGTTAGGTTCCATACTGTTGCCATTACTTTGTCACCTGCTTGCTATCCGTAAAAGGAAATGAGGTCTCTGAGATCACCGTGTGTGTGTGTGTGTGTCCCTGCATTTTAACCTTTGAACCAGCTGATTTTCATTAAACTTTGTATGATGCCATTTCAGCATATCCAACACCATGTCTTTTCAGGTTCATACAGTCTGTAATAAAAACATGGTAGACAGACAGACTTGTGAAGTGGGAAGTAGGCTGTATGATTTCTGGTTAGGGAAGGCCCAACCAAGGTCTTTGCTAGCATACAAGGAAACCTGAAACACACATTTGTTATCCCACTCAGGGAAAACCCATCACTTGAGTGTAGTGGCCTTTGCCAGTATACAGAACCAACAAAAAATGCTGAAACCAGATTTTCTGTATGGGGATGCTTGTAGTGAACATCTTGTATTCTTTACCATTTCCACTGAAGATTCAGATGTATACTTAATTCTGATGTGAAAGTAGGTTTTATGAGTTCCACTCACACTTGCTTGTTTGGATATGCACAGGTGCAAATGATCACCAGTGTATCATTAATTAACCAACTGTCCAAATTTTTAGTCCTGACAGCTGGATCCTTGTGAGAGAAAGTTCAGCAGCAGTAGTGGACTTCTGATACCCAAAGGTGTTGCACTGCAATTAAGGAACTTGATAATAGTTACTGTCCATATTAGTGGACTCAACCAAACCCACAGTGCATCCAGTTTAAACTTATCACTTCAAAATAATGACATTACATGCGTATATTTTAATATGGCCACATAATAAAATGCATTTACAACAGACAGTCTGCGGAAGTGTACAGTATATTAATGTATGCACCCACCATTTAAAGCTGGCACGTAAAATGGTGAGAATAGTCTACATACAATAAAAAGATGGAAGGCTAACTGGATTGGTTACATCTTGTGTAGGAACTGCCTTCTAAAACACATTATTGAAGGAAAGATAGAGGGAAGGATAGAAGTGACAGAAAGACAAAGAAGAAGACATAAGCACCTACTGCATGACTTTAAGGAAATGAGAGGATACTGGAAATTGAAAGAGGAAGCACTAGATCACAATCTGGAGACCTCGCTTTAGAAGAGGCTATGGACCTGTTGTAAGACCACAGAATGAATGAGAGCTCTTTTTAATCATCTTTCTAATACATATAATTCTTGTCCTTAGTAGCAATAATATGTGGCCTGCATATGAAAAGGTAATACCATACCTTGAATATCATTTTCATACTGCAGTAAGAAATATATACATTATTTTATTTTCTGTGTATAGTTATTTAGATTCCAGTTGTCCCTGTGCCCAAGCACCACACTGTGAAGGTAATACTGCTCTAAACTCGATTATGATGTGTAATCAGCTTCATTCTGTAGCCTCTTTACCCTTGCACCCATTGGTCAGAAAGCTAAGCTAGTCCTGGAGCAAATCTGGATGTAGTGACAAAGATAACAGTCTTCTGCAAGATTTGAGAGTTTCGTAGTGATGTAACAATATCACACTGAGTAATCAGTTCCTGATATTTTGAAGCAACATAGGCCTTGAAATGTGGGGAACAGATTACCCAGTGATGCAGCATCATATCCCAGAAGAATGGAATCCTCACATATATATCCATTAGAAAAGGCAGGACAGTTCCTGCTTAGAGCATGGATCAACAAGGTGACAAATGAGATTTGTTTTCACATTTTTTAAATATATTGAAAATTACTTCATACTAAAAAGTGTAATTAAGGTGCAGTCCTTTAAAATGTGAAACTGAACTTCATCTTTTGGAGTACTATTAAGTTCCACATTTTTATCAGTAAATTTTAAAAAAGTATATATATATATATATATATTGATCCAGTCTCCAAATTTTTTTGTGTCGTCTCAATAATGGGCGCTTTCTTTTACAGGAAATAAAACTGTAGTTGTAACTTACGATGACCTGTGTTTGGAGATGTTTAAATTAAACTATAGCATGTTTTGAAGGGTGGCTCATATGTTGGACTGCAACTACTGAGATTTCAGTATGTAAAGCTGTATGATAAAATGTGAACAAAGTATAGTAGTATCAGTTCTTTGTACTCCCCTCAAAAAGTTGCAGCATGGTATTTCTATTCTTTCAGAAACCAGATATACATGAACAGTTAATGAACCATGAACTTTGTAGATGATCGCACACTGCTCTAGTTTTAGATGAGTACTTTTTCTACATGTTCAAGAATAAGGTTTAGAAGATACACAAAAATACAGGCAATGAAAGAGTTTCTTCATGCACCTCAGTTTGTGTACTTGTCACATTATGTTCATGATCAGTTGAAGAAATAAAATTAATATGCCAGCAGTGTAAATTGGTAAGATGCACACTGACTTATATGGAAGGTAATGTTCCCCATTATGTGTACAGTCCCTAAATTAAAATCTGGAAACATTTTATACAAGATTATCTATGGTGAATATTTTGAGTGTATTTTTTCTCTACTCCTCAAATTATGTTTATAAACAGCGCCATCTTTTCTAAGAAGAACATATTTGCTGGTACTGTAATGGTTTTGGCCTCTAGCTCTAAACACACAATGCACCAGTAGGTGTACAACTTTTGAAAAGTTTGCTGATATGCATTCCAGCTGAAGGCGCTCTTTATGTTACATTACATGTGTAAATGAAACAGGTAAAGACCATTACCAGTAGTGCATTCAGTCACCATTCAAATTATTATTGTCATATAAATGGGAATTTTACTGCGCAGTTACATGATGATACAAAACGAAACATGTGTGATGTTTTATATACTGTAAAGATGTTTGTATACTCATTCAAGTATAGCAGAATTTTTAGTAATATTCAGTTCTAGAAACATGATTCTGTTATATAAAATAAGTCTTAAGAATACATCAATAAAGGATCTTACTGCAACAGTGGGGAAGTATAATCCAGTAACTGTATTATGTGTAATTTGCATATTCTGCAATAGCCAAATTTCTGGCAGTGTTCCTTGATGGTGTGCATCAAATTGTATTTGTGGGCATGAATGAATTTGCATTTCCAATCATCTATAGAACGATGATTAGCAGAAACATTTCAACAGAACACAGTGTAGCAGTCTGAATTATACAGCTTCAATTTAGGTGCTGAATGCTTCTTTTGTGTGCCTGCTATTTTTATACCAGACTCTGGTGACATCCATTCTCATAGTGTAACCAGCTCATCTTATTTTGGTTCTTGAGCGGAGTTATCCAAGTGTATCTTTTAGGGCATATTAAACAGTAGTCTACTATGTACTTCATATAAAACTGTAAAATGTTTTGTTTATACAGCCTACTCTTAAGTTAGTCTCGATGTTCTTGTTCAGCTGTTATTCCTGCAGCCTTTTATTTAGAAGAATCTGAATAATGCGTATATTATGTAAAAAATCTTAGTACACTAAAGCAAGGGTCATGAATACCTGAGGTTTTGTTACATTGCGTTTACATGTGCAGACGTTAAAATGGGACCACCTGGAGCGGTCTGCCATGTTTTTATGTTCTATGGTTGGTCAGTCATCCGCCAGTTATCAGTCTTAATTATTTTTAATAAATCTTAGTGATAGTTCTGAAATGTATTGTATTGGATATAATAATGAAATAAAGACTTAAAATAAAGCTATTTCGGGTTACCAATACGGTTTCTACTTTGTATACATGAAAGCATGTTATTTATTCTTCCCATGTTGGTGTAATTGTTATCCGTGACATCGTGGCAGTGTTTGGACGTCCCACCGTAGTTGTATAGGAAGCCAACGTGGCCCGGCGTTTAGATACCTGAACAGAAAATGAAAACAGGTAAGTTACGATTCCTAAGTTTCCCTGTTTAGGAGTGTTAAATATTAATTGTTGCTTTTAAGGGTTCCGGCCGGGAATCGTTCTGACAATACGTACTATTTGTTCTGCTTACATACGCAGGCTGCATGTGGGTATTTTAACCTATTGTATTAAACTGGAGAACTGTACTATGATAACCAAGTATGTGCTTTTCAGTTGGAGTTTCGTTTCTGATGCTGATTGGTACACTAGCGTGTGTCAGTGATGGTGCTACGACAACGGCGTCATACTTGTCAGCTTCAGACAGGATCCGATTAAAAGAAGTTTTAAATGTTGGTTGGGATCTGCAGGACCTACCGTCGGTTCATTATGCTGTGTTAGGTTATAAACTGCTGGGAGAAACAGTACAGAAACCACAGGTAATGACATTGCTGTGATTAGGGTTTGAGGTGTCTGCATAGCCCAAGACTATTTTTTTAAATGTGGGTGATTGAAATGTATATTAATTTAAGAAAAAGAAGTATATTAAATGTATATAATGAAAATTAGGTTACAAGTATATATTTATTCAATGTCAGTCACACACAACAACATTAAAATTTTTATTTCAAAGGCAACTAGTTTTGCCTTTGGTTTCAAGCCATCATCAGGCCTTATCCAAGAACAAAGATACAGAAAAACTTTAAAACTGCAATTTAAGATGGAGATCTCTCCTTTACATTAAAATATATTACAAATGTATGTAAATATACAGAGGGCTGTCTGATACAAAAAGATTTTTAGTTGTAAGAATATAAATGTAAAATTATAAACACATTACATTTTTGTGTGTGTACGCTACTGGAATCATTGGATGTTGGACGATTATTTAGATCAACTTTCAGTTTTCCTTTTTGTAGATGTTCTTTGAAAATTTCCTGTTGTAGCTGTGGCAAATTTTGGATGGTGCCAAATGGTGCATTCCACTAATATTGGGTATTCTGAAGATTCAATCAAACGTTTGTGAGTGTCAAAATACGTAGGACTATATTATGACGTTCTGATGATGTTTGATATTCTGATAATAAACAGTTTTAATTTTGATAGAATGGCTGGATTTTGTAATAATTTAGAAGTAATTTTTATTATGGAATAAATTACTGAATCAGGTATGATTAATATACTTGATGGGTTTTTTTTTCAGCATGTGTTGGTGTTGTATAAACTGCACAAATTTTATAATGTTTTATGCTAGGCTGGTGTGTACTTTCCATACTGCTATTGTGGTGTGACTGACATTGACTAAATGTATACTTGTGATGTCTCATATAAATAAAATTAGTTTAGTTGTGCTTATGAGATGTACCAATTTGCTTGAATTTCAGGAAGTATGTAAATTTCTCCTTGAAAATGCTGGGAGTGGTACAGGTACACCAGAGTCGCTGTATTATGTGAGCAGTGCCTGGAAATCTCTGGCATCCTGTGGGACTTTGCCTGTTGACAACGTTGTTAAGGTTAGTGTAGAATGGTCTGTCACTGTCGATAGAACTCAATTATATGGAATAACGGAGTTTTTATTAAAAGTACAATGTAGGCATATAATACAAAGATAATTTCCTTTTGGCCTTTACCATCAAAGACCAAGTCATCCTCTGTACAAAATTTCATCACCTTGTCAGCTGAAGAAGCAATGAGACTTGATCAAATAGATTAGGGTGCATTTCATTTCATAAACTAATTTTTTCTTCACCCTGTCTATTAGATGGGTATACTGTTGAATTACCAGACTTGTCTTGCTTTGCAATTTCAACACACTGTAGCTTTTTCTATATGAGTGAGTGTAATGTTTTGTACATAATTTTTGGAGTAACATTGTCAATGTGCCGATCCCAGTGGCCGTGCGGTCTAAGGCGTGGGTCTTCGGCCGCTCGCTTACTAGGATCGTGGGTTCAAATCCCACCGGGGGCATGGATGTCTGTCTCTTGTGAGTGTTGTGTGTTGTCAGGTAGAGGTCTCTGCGACGAGCTGGTCCCTCGTCCAGAGGAGTCCTACTGACTGTGGTGTGTCTCAAATGTGTGTGACCATGAAACCTTGACCAAACGAGGAGGCCCAGGCTCATATAAGGCTGTCGAGCCATAGAAAAAGAAAACATTGTTAATGTATTATTTCTTACAAGGTATTCACCAGTCATCATCAGCAAAACTATTTATTATGTTCTATCAAATGAGTTACATGGCTGCATGTTTCAACCACTAGGCTGTCATCTTCAGGTCATTAAAATACATAAAAGTAAAATTACAATTGCAACTTCATTTTTGTATGGTTAGATTGAGATCTCAGTCTTTGGGTGTAGAGTATACATGTCAATATAAAATTTTAAAACCAATAAAATATACGAGTATGATTAGTAATTTAATACGAAGTAGTGTCAGCATTGACACTACTTGTATATTTGACTTTAGGCTGAGGATTATTATTACAGGATACTTGTTGGGTGTCATATTATTTGTGCTGAGCTAAGTCATGTAATTTGGAACTATATAATCTCTACCAGACTTAAAGCAATGTAGCAGTGAAATAATTTCTGCATCACTTACTATTCCAGACAGTTTGCAAAAACTTCATTAATGTCACTTGTGTTTCGTTGGTTAACTGAATTAAGTCTTGTTCTAGGGATCTTTTTGAGAAGCTGATAGTTACTTAGCTGGTCAAAAAATCTCCACATTTTGTGTTAACTGAAGGTTTATTACTGTCAAGAACCTGTCACCAGACTCTGTCCCAAGCTATTTGAATTCTCTGTGAAATCCTCATACTATGTCTTTGAAATTCATTTTAATGTGATCCTGGAAGCTGTGCCTAGATCTCTAAAGTAATCCTTTACATTCTGGTCACCTTGCTAATGTGTGCAGCATGTTCTGTCTATCTTTTATGAAGAGTACAAATTATGAAGGTTCTTGCTGTATAATTTTTTACTCCTATTACTGTGAGACTTAATTTTCTCAACACATTTTTAGCTGTTGTTTTGAAACACCTTTAATCTGAAACAAATGGTACAAGCATTCCTGAATTTAATGTGATCTTAACTTTATTGAGATATAATTTTGATGTGATAC
Organism: Reticulitermes speratus; assembly: GCA_021186555.1. Lineage (NCBI taxonomy): Eukaryota > Metazoa > Arthropoda > Insecta > Blattodea > Rhinotermitidae > Reticulitermes > Reticulitermes speratus. The sequence goes on from JAJKFL010000006.1 coordinate 25,260,896, forward strand.
TGTTGTCCAAAAATATTAATTGAACTTTGCTTTTAACGATTTCTTACTGTGTATCTGGGGGCACGCGGTGGCGCAGTTGGTTGAGGCACTGCACTACAAACCGGAACGTTGCGGGTTCGATTCCCGATGGTGTCTCTGGAATTTTTCACTGACATAATCGTTTCGGTCGCACTATGGCCCTGGGGTCGACTCAGCCTCTAACAGAAATGAGTACCGGGAATCTTTCCTGGGGGGTAAAGGCGGCCGGTGCGTAGGGCTGACAACCTTACCACCTTCATGTGCCGATTGTCTAAAAACCTGGAAGCCTCGACCTCCTGGAGCCCTAAGGGCCTTCCTAGGCCTGTATGGGACTGCTTTACCTTACTGTGTATCTTCGTGTCATGATTTTATTTTGCATTATTGCTACAAGGCATAATCACATACTTTGTTGTGTCTGTGTTTATTTCATATTTCTGTACCAACTTCTCTACTAGTGTTTAATATAGTTTCTCTTTGTGGTATTTATGAGTGCATTTGGCAGCTGGGATAACATAGGCAGTATAGCTACTGACTGTGGACTGGATGGGCCAGGAATTGAATCCCGATGGGAGCAAGATTTGCCATGCCCGTCCAGAGCAGCCCTGAGGCCCACCCCCTTCTAGTGCTAACTGTGCAAATGGGTTGGAGCTACACCTCTTCTTCCTATCTGTGCCTGCATAGGCATGACATGGGGTGACCTTCACCTTACTAGTGTGTTTACCTATTAAAAATTATGGATTGGCAAATAAAGAATGATAAAAGATTTTGTATTCGTAATTAAATAAAAATTATTAAACAGTCATAAACTAACAAACACAGACAGACATACAGTACTTTACTTTTGTCTATGAGCAAATGATATTAACCTTGAAAATTTTTAGAATAAACAGTATTCTGGGTTAAAATGCTGCCATAAATTAAAATTTGTCCTTTACTTGCTGTTTGTTTGATGAAGATTTTGATATTATTATTATTTCTGGCATGTGACATGGCAAATATAGTTGTCCATGACAAAGAATAGGCTCTTCAAGATAAATTCCAGCATGCTACAATGTTTGACCCAGTGATTTTTTTTATGGTCATTGTGAGTGCTGGTGTTACTGGAAACTATCTCTTTAAACATAAGATATTTATAGTGTCTCACTCAGCACTAAGTAAATTACTGGAAAAATGACTCCATTTTCTATGAAAGTGCCCTTTAAAATTCCTACCTTTAAAGAATTTTCATGCATTGCCATAATCAGTATTCTTGTTCCACTGCATAATTCTTCCTTTGGATTCAAATTCCTGACCAACAACTATTATCACCACTTTCAGTTCCAGTTCATGAAGTGGCATTCTCAGTATTGTTTGCACATGCATGAGTGTTGGTCAATAAATTGACATTTTCATTATACACCAGAAGATGATGATATCCATTGAAATCCACCCATTTCTGAGCTTTTTTTTTCTCGCCTTCCAGTTGGTGTAAGGTGTACTTGGGAAGTAATAAAGTGATAAAGCCTGTCATTATTTCAGGCCATTTCCAATAAACACGTCAGAATTTTTACCTGTCTGGATATGACTGATTCACTTTCTGATTGCTTGTATCTATTTAGTATCAGTATTACAAACAAATCTTATCCAGCTATAATTGGTATTATGTAACTGAGTTATTTTATTCTGAACCACAGTACAAGTTTGTTATTTGGTCATGCGTAGTCATTGAGTTTTGAGTATTCATGCTTGTCACTTTGTATATATTCTTTGTGTTTAGAATGGTTCTGGAAAGTTTCCAGGTTGTTTTTAAGTGATTCTGTTTTCAGCATGTAGCTACTGATCATCACAGTCCAGTGGCTAATACACTCTCTGTATTCAGGAGGTCTTGGGTTAACATCTCAGTCGTGAGATTAACCGTCCTAAATTTGTGGTTTTCCTCAATCCCTTCTGTCAAATTCTGGTTAGTACCTTAAATTAGGCCTGGGGGTGAAGCAGCTTGGGCATGTTGTTGACCATTCACCCCCCTCTAGCTCTGAGGTTGAGTATGGGTAGAGCTATACCTCTACTTCCGCTCAGTGCCTGCTTGGCATTTTATGGGACAGCCTTTACCTTTACCTTTACCTTTAGACTTTGAATGCTGTCTTCCACATCACTTGCAATTCATCATTTAATAATATTGCTATCTTTCAGTGCTATATAATCTTAGTAATTGAAAGATCATTAAATAGACCAAGAATTAATTGACAAGTAAATAAAAGGCATACAGCTGACCATTTTTTTCCTATGTCAAGGTCTGAATACACAGGTGGTATGTTCATGTACCTTGACACATTGACAGTGAATAGCTTTGGTGTCATGCATAAAACCTAACCAAATTACTTCTTTGCTCAGAAGACTTACAGTTTGTCTGCATCGGATTTAGACATTTGATGGGTGTCTGTGTAGTTTATATTAATCTTTAGCATGCAGCCTTTTAAATGGTCAGTTTTCCCACAGCCAGAGCACCATTCGGTTTAAGTGCCTACTGTCGGATAGTGTTTCCCTTTTGGATGGGACAGTTTTATACTGTTTTTCCAATAAAGGTGAAAGGTAAAGTTTTCCTGGTGTCTTGAGCATTGTACCTTGAATGCACATAGAAGCTTTACATTTTCTAGACCTCAGCATTAGATGGAGGTGAGTGGTCAATATTGCAGTACGGGTGCTTTAGTTATTTCTGGCTGGGTGGGCCCCAGAGCCAAACTGGATGTGGTGGCAAACAGAAAAATCCCTGCTCATATTGGGAAGCAAACCCCAGTCATCTATGCACATTAAATATTTACAATGACTATAAAATATCAAGGTACAGCATTGTGATCCATTTCTTATGCCTCTTGCTCATGTTCTCATTTTGCCACATTTTATACATTTTTGTGATGAATCTAAACTTGGTAACAGGTTGAGCTGTATTGATTTAATTTAATTTAATATGCAGTGTGCTTGCTGTGGGTTGAGCAGGAAATAGTACAACACAAATTGTGTTGACGAATTCCATGTCCAATCCAACTTGTGTGGATATTGGATCGGTGGATGCATTTGTATATGTATGTACATGTTAAAGAGGTTCAAATGTGTTGTTATTGTACAAAGGTGTTCTCAAATTTGTGTCAGTGCAGAGCACAGATTTGGTGAAATCTGAAAGTGCCATCATGTTCTTGTGTGTAGACACTTGGAGAAGTGTTGGAGCGGGAGACATCAACAGTGCCTGATCTCTTCTACGCCGTTCAAGCTCTCACTAATGTGGGACAGAAGAAAGGTGATGCTGCCAAGCTGATAAAAACTTTGCAAGGAGCTCTAAAAAAGGACGACAGTTTGCTGAAGTAGGTATTATATTGATTCAAGTCATGGCTGAGGAACTAGCTTTTCTAACAGCTATATGGTGATTTTCTTGTGTCCTTTCAGGCAAGCCATGAAAGTACCTTACAGAAGAATGCTTCCTCCACAGTCTTGTATAGTTCATTGTACATAATGATCCTCTGATCCCATTTGACACCTAGTTTATACTGTGTCTTTATTTGACCTGTAAATGAAACAGCCTCTTGTCTTTCTTTTCAGATCTGCCTAACATATCCTTCATGATTTCAAGTTCTTAATTATTCTGTAATTTCTCATTTGCCATAAATTGTCTGCTTTTGATGCAGGATAATGAAGTGACCTGTGACTCCCTAATTTGCAATTTTTAATCATCATGTGATTTAGTCTGCATTTCATACAGCATAATAACAAATTTGAAATTCTAATCATGCCATCATTATTCATTTGGCCCTGGATAATCTATGAGTGAACCAAAAATTCACTGTTCCTATTCCATTTAGTTGTTCTGTCACATATTTTGTGGGGTTTGTAAGCCCACTGACATATGGGAGTTATTGCTTTAAATCAAATTAAGGCTGTATCATCTTCCCAAGTTACCATTTCTAATCATAATGTAATTTCTTGCTGATTGATTTATAACATCTGTAGTTGACATAGCACTATTCAAGTAAACAAAGAAGCAGCAGCAACTTTAAGAAGATTGCTGTAATCATTTATATGTTGAGAATTTGTATGATTTGATGACCATGTGATGCCATGTGGTCTGGCAGAAATTTACCAATGTTTTGGAGGTATCTGCTGTCTGCATATTTAGGGCCGAGGATGAGCCACAGGGATAAAAAAAATTATAGCAGGGAAAAGGGGTTTTGAGCTAGGGGCTGTGGGCCAATAGGAATTGGTGGCCATCAAGGGGGTAGGTGCAGCTGTGTTGTTGGTACATCATGGAAAAGAGTCAAGAGAAAGAGGTGAATAAGAGATTTTTAAGATGGAAGAAGTGGAAGAAAGAGTTTTAAGTAAATGCTAGAATGGGACTGAGTGCTAGAGGAGCATTAATAGTTATTTAGAATGTGAGGGGGATAAAGAGAAGACGCTGTGTCCTTTGTTCTTCTATGCTGATGACAGAAGCAGCGCATTTCTCCGAAACATCAGTGAAGTTCTACCACGCTACATGATGTCACCCAGACAACAGTAATCTTGTAATTGAAGGCTTCCGCCATGGTCGTAATGTTGCTTAAAATCTTCTGGGTTGTTACCCGGTGTCGTTTCTTGGTGTTTGACCCCACCACTGTTTACCCATTGTCCCCCTCCCATTCCCTGTCAGAACCTACCATAACACACCACACCTCCCCCTTCTTCCTGATTGGCTCGTCCATTCAGTACTACCCATTGGACCCTACTCCTATATAAACACATGTTCCTTACCTCCAAGCATCCTTTTTTCCTAAGACCCTGAAGATGGGACAAATAAGTGATCCTGAGACTTTGGTCATACACCAAGAAACGAAGCTGGGTAACAACCCAGAAGATTTTAAGCAACAGTAATCTTCATTGGCATCACCATGAGAAACCTCAAACCTCTCATCTGTTGTTTGTCTTTTCAAGCCTTGGATATTCATTCCACATTGCTGCTCAGTTAGGAACGGATGGAACATTTGCATTTGACCGCATTGAGGACGCTATAGTACAAGCAGATGAAGTAGACAGTCGTTTCTTGCAGTTTGAAGGTGGGCTTAGTATCACAGGTACGTATGTGACATGTCAATGGCTGAAAGGCAGTCTTGGGAACATACTGTCGAATAGCAGCTGAGGAGACGGATTTTTGTGCTGCATCAAATTTGAACTTTGAGCCTTGTTTTTTTCTTGTTGATTATCAATAGCAAACAATTATGTAGAAGGCTGACATGTTGGCTGTCATGAAAAACAAAAAGTTTGTGTCTCAGTAATTTATGCAAATAAGTGCGAAATGAAATTTAAGAGTGATGAAAGTTCCTTCATTTTCACAGGTTTGAAATAAAGAGAACTGGTATCTCAACAGAGGCAAATGTGAATCTCAACTTTCTATGTTGGAGGTTTTGTTTCCTTAGCTAGCTCAAAACATGGTATTATTTTATTAAATCTGACATTTGGAATATGTATTTATTTTCTTTCCACAAGATGTTATTTCCGTATATTTTGACAACTCATTGAATAGTCGCGTGTTGTCATTGTATAGGGCAGCAGGTATCGTGTCTGAGGATGACCTAGAAACTGTGGCATGTTGAACTTCTTTGTTATTCAAATTGCAGTGTCTGAATCTATCTAACCAGTTTAAGTACCACTTTCAAAATGTATCTTCTTTACCTTATGTGTTGTCATATTAAGTTATTAGTATTCCAGTGCATTTAACAATTATGCAAAGTAAAGCTTCTTTTTTTGTCAACTTCTGAACCTTCCAACCTTTCTGCACTTATCCAATATTTGTTCTTATGAAAGTTGTTCTTATTCAGTTCATGTTATGCAATTGTTAATTTTTAAATTTTGAACGTGAATTTAGTTAATTGTTCTTTGGTTTAAATTTGTGTGTGTGGTTTGATATTACAGCATTACTAGTGAGCGGAGCATACAAATTGGCTGACACAGTGAAGAAGCCTCCACCAATAACTGGTGATCAGGCAGTCAAGTTCGCTAATTACTTTCTCAGTCGTCGTTCTGTTCAGACAGCCAAAGGAGCCTACAACCTATTGGAAGTTGTAAATACACTCACGAACAATAAGGTATTTATGATCTGTGCAACAATTTATTACAGCCTTAACTGTTGCATTTGTTAGTAGTGATGGTAGTCATAGTCATAGTTTTTTAGTTACTTGTAGCATAATAACAATAATAAAAACTACATTGACAGTGATAACGACAACAAGAGTAATGTTGATGCTAGTGACAGTGGTGACTCTGGCAGGGCCATGAGCAAGAATAGTATGTTAGGATGAGTTCTATGTAGCAGGAAAGGAAGATTCATGGAATCTCCTGCACTCTCGTTGTTCCATAGCTTTTGTAAAGTTTAGTGTACATATGTACTTAAAAATGCACATTTAAGCTTTGTAGTGGGGCTATCTGTTATTTGTCTCCAGTTCCATTTGCCAGTCGCCATCACACTAGCTAGCCAGGCAGCTGTGTCATCGGAACAGCCTCGTGTTTCAGTGCGTGTCAGTGATCTCTTGGGTCAACCCCTCAGTGCAGAGCCACTGACTGTTACAGCAGAGAGTGCCACCAGAGTAGGAGATGAGGTGGTAGTTCTTTCAAAGAAGAAATTTGAACCATCTGCTAATGACAGGTAAGCTACATATTTTATCTGAAATGGAATACTTTTTGATTTATTCTGGGGATGAGGTTCATTTTTGAAGACACGTTTACAGATTCTTGTCACCTTAGGTTTATATTCCATGCTTGATCATTGGTCTGTGCCTAATCTGTGGACATGGACCTTCCAACCTATTCTGGTAAACTTGCACATGTTAGATTTGTCATGTAATTAATATTTCTTCTTTGTCTAGCCATAAACATTGAGCTTAGTCTTAACATGTCATTTTTGCTATGTCCCCTTATCTCTGCCAATTATATCCATTTCTCATTGAACCTGTATCTTGTGTAATTTTAAATATGTTATCTTGCCTAGTATTTTACTAAAGTGAAGTCAGTTTTGTATGTAGCATATAAAACAATTGGCTAGCCATGTGATTTGTGTTTACTTCTGCATTAGCAGTAACTGATAAAGCCCTGTAAAGTTGTTCTGATTAATGCTGTATTTTTTTGTAGGACTGTGTATTCTGTGAACCTTATGGAGACAAAACCAGAACGTGGCTTATACAAGCTCTCTGTGAGCGCTGCTCTGGCCAAACCAGATCCAAGGCTTGTTGGTAATGTTGGTGCTTCTCTTACTGTGAAGGTTATGTGTGCTGTCAGTGTGGAGAATGTAGAGGTTGGCACTGTTGATGCAGATCAGACAACACAAGTTAAATTGGCCAAGTAAGTGTTGGTTATGCTGTAAGTTGACATTTAAAGTTTGGGGATTGTTCTGCTTTATTTTTGGTTTGACTGGTGCATCTCTGTCTTTAAAGCACTGCCAAAAACAGCTTATGGTTTTATGGCCATGAACTTTTCACTGTTCAAGAGCCCATTGCTTCTGGTATTAGTTGTCATCTGTAGAGTCCCTGTCCCATTGAATTGTGATGCTGTAGTACAGTCATCTGGTTGTCATTTAGCTGCTTGCCCTGTGATGCAAGTAGATTTTTTAAATTTTCTACAGCCTGTTCTTATATTGTTATATTCTCCAGGTGGCATTTATTTTAACAAATGAATGAGTGTCCCTCAAAATCTGCATAATGAAGTACATTCTATGAAAAACAAGTGCAGTTTGGAGACAAAGGTATGAGTGTCGGCAATATTAAAATAGCTGAATTAGTGAATGGTGCTGATTCAGATCAGTTGGTAGTGGCACATATTTCCTTAATTGCATTCCTTTTTCCTAAAATCATTTCAGGATTTGTTTCTCAGAAGTTGCTTCTATGTTACAATTTATCATTCACATTTGACACTTATACCTTGTGCATTATTTGAGAGGGTGTCATTAAATAGTGTGTACCATTGTATTCGTAACAGTTGTCATCACCAGCATGTATGTAATTCTTACATGTGGTTCCAACATAACTGAAAGTGTATTCTGTGTGTGCAGGGTTTCATACCCAAATAAGCTTACAGTCCCGGTCGAAGCAGACTCCCTTCAGAAACTGATCATGAAGTTTGCCCTGAAGGACAAGAGTACAGGGAAGCTGATGACTGTTCACCAAGCATTTGTGAAACTTCAAAATCTTGCTACTGATCAGGAGATCATTTTTGTTGCAGAACCTGACTCTGCAAAAGTGTACAAATTTGACATTGTAAGTAATGCATGTTGCAGTAATAGCTTTATTTATCTCATCTGTATTTTAAAGATGAGGTAGGCAATGTTATATGATTATGTTTCTTGCCCACACATGCATCTTTTCCTTCTTTTGCACCACTCAACACATTTGCATGAAATTTGATATGAGCATTGTGCTGTTAGCTTACAGATCACCCACCTTTGTATTTTTTTTTTTTTTAATTTCTAACTGTCAGTAATACCATCCTATCAGCTGTGTGAATGTCTGAGAGCGAAGTGACACCGGCACCTTTATCCTTCATGAGTAGTGGGTTTTAATTCCTGCAGCCAGTTTTTACCTCCTGTGTAATGGTATTGGTTATTGCAAAAATGCCACACTATTTCAGATGGACCATGCTCATGCACCCTTACAGTAGTGTAATGCATAGCCAATGAAGATTGATGTGGGATCGTGAAATTTAGGGTGAAAATAATTTAAATATTGAAACTGTTCTACTACATTCTCTGAGAACAGTAGCATAAGTTATACCTGGAGGTAAGTGGAAGAAGGCAAATATTGAAAAAAGAATTATGGTCACCTAAAGAATGTGTTGACTGACAGTCTTGCACAAAACACAGTGGTCATATTAACATAAAAGTTGGTGCTATTGCTTGACTGTGAGGGCTACTATGCTCCTGACTAAAAAAACATGAATAGAACATAAAAAGAACCAAAGTAACCAATTTGTTGTCATAACCAAGTGTGTTCAAATTTTGTAACATATGACCATATCTCATGGTCAGGTACATTCAGATTTCATGCTGTGCATCTGAAAATTTCATGACATAAAATCATACCCACCTTCAGACCAGCTTACTTCTGTCAGTGGAAGGTGAGAAGCTGACAAGGTAAGGTGTCTCCATACCCAGAAGGTTAGCTGCAACTACATAAGGTAATGTTACAGATACAGTTTTAGACTTCCTCATGGATTATTACCATGATATTGTTGGAGGGCTCAGTAATCCTAATGATACAAATTGCCAGCCTGGAGAAGCTCTGGCTGGCTGGCTAGCAAGAACGCATGGGTGACAATTAGAGTAACAGAATGGGTAGAGCAGGCTCATCAACCATGGTGAAGAAAACTGCTCCAAGGGAAGTAAACTCCAAAACCAAAGTGTTTGGTTCATCAGTGGGGGTTGTATGTGGGTTGGTAACCTCTGCACAAAAGAAAAATGTGTTATTACTCATAAACTTCAGCAAAAGATGTGGTATGTTTGTGGCAGTGGATTAGGTGTACAAGATAATTGAATGTCAGAGACTGTGGTGCTAAAGAAAGTGAATTAATTAAAGAAGTGGAAGGATAATTGTTAAATATACTGGCTGCTTAAGAAATAAATAAAACTTTAAAAGATACAAAAATGGTAGATGGTGGTATAATGGCGATGTGCCGAACAACTCGAGGAAAAGCTGGAATAGTGCTAATTTTAAGGCATGGGGTCAAAAATTGATGTATCAGTAGGTATAATGTTAAGAATTATTTGGATAGACAAGAGACAATATGGTGGTAGTAGCAGTCAGTGCATCAGGATAAATAAAGGAGGGGGACATAGTAGAACTTCAAAATATTTTTAACCACAAATACATAAAATAGTAATGTTATTTTTAAGATCATATTTAGTGACCAGAATGTCACTTAGTGAGAGTTCTGATTTTTATCTGCAGGATGTGGGAAGTAAAGCATCTGAATTTGGGTATTTATCAGGATTATACTCCATGGAACTGATTGTGGGTGATGCTGTACTTTCCAATTCCTTTTCATGGAAAGTTGCAGATGTTGTTTTGAGATTTTCTGACACTGTGCCTGCTCCAGGCCCAACAAAGGATCAGTACCTCTATGCACCAAAACCAGAGATTAAGGTTTGTATTTTTAAGTTGTCAAATAATTTTTTACTATAAGAGAAAACTGTGACATACAGTATCTCAGTTATGTTTATAGTAAAGTCTCTGATAATGAAATTTGTAGTACTGCAAGTTACAGGATTTGTTTATTGTCACCCTAAAAATGCCTGCACAGAGTTTTAACTATAACAGACTCTTTATACCACATGTGAGATGAACTTACCACTTTTGCATAACATTTGTGGCCATGACTGGTTACAGTGTATTAAACGGCTGGTTAGTGCCGGAGATTCATGATTGAAATGCCCTTGGAACTGTGTAATGCAGTTGCAAGTAGCCTGGTGTATCAATGACTAAGGAGCTCTGAATTGATTGCAGCACTTGTTTCGGGAGCCAGAACGACGTCCTCCAGCCATTGTGTCGAATTTTTTCACAGGCCTTGTCCTTGTACCTGTTATTCTGCTGTTTGTTTTGGTAAGTGTATGAAATAAATGCTAGTTTTGGTTTTAAATTCCACACTGGTGCAATCTGCAGAACTCTGAAATTTATATGTGGATGACAAATACTTGCTTTACATTAGTGTGCTCCCTACAGGTCATATTTTTAGCTTAGACCAAAGATTGGGCATTTACCTTCATTGGCTTTCTTAGTAGTAAATTACCAATACTGAGATGTGACAGTATGGATGTAGCAACTTAAGTTAGAATAAGAGGTTTATCCATGTTTGAAACTGCATTATTACCGCATTCTTTAATGATCGGATATGTGGCAAATAGGCTGCAAGGTTGGGAAAAGATTCATAATTGTGAAATAAAAATAAGGAAAGAAAAACAGTAAATTGTTTTACAGAATAATAAGCATCAAGATGAGCAGAGGATAGAGAATTACACGTGCATTTGGGAGCTAACATGAACAGGAGTCACCTTTTCACTCTTGTTTCTACATGTCAAGGTCTCGTTCACATTGTATTCTGTTTGCACTTACATTGTATTTATGAGCTAAGACAGATCAGTCAGTAAAGTGGCTGGCTGTCTGCTGGACAGCTGAATTTGTTTCCTAGCATGGGTAGCAGTTTTTTATTTCCTTTCCACCGTGTGTAGCACAAATGTGGGATGTGCCCAGTAGGTGTGAAGTGGCTAAAGCATGAAGTTGACTGTGGTTTCCACCATCCAGTGCTGAAGTCTGAAATATGTGGGATGTTTTTTTCCCCCCTCTTCATGGTGCTGTTCTTAGGTATGCAGACAACTTTACCAGTGTGCTGAGATAATGAGAATGACATTTTTTTTATTTCAGTGGGCCAAACTGGGAGTCAATGTATCAAATTTTCCACTTTCTCTCAGTGCTATAGGGTTTCATCTGGGACTGGGAGGTAAGAGTAAATATCTTTGTTGTCAAAACATTTTCTTCTTGTGTTGCTGTAGAAATAAAGCATGACATTTATCTGTGGGGTTATTAGAAGAATAGGGTGTTTCAGAAAAATCCATACACCATTCAGGAACTGAAATTTGCCCATTTAATAAGAAACTGCCTGCATTTCTACAGATGTTCTCACTAATGTTATGTTCAGTTTTTTTTAAAGCACAAATTTCTTGGGCTTTAAGGGCTTCACATGGAAAATGTTTTGGTGTAAGGAACCAATGTCCCAAGCATGTAGAGAGGTCTGTGAAAATATCTTGCTATTACATAAAGTAGTAAAGAATTTACTCCAATTTTAAGGTGTTAGATGATAAAAGAGAACATTCTGTGTAATTCTGACATTATGTCACCTCCGTATTAATGTTTCAAATTTGTCAAAAACAACCCATCATATGAACGTTTTTCATTGTGTATAGTGTGAAAGTCCAGTGATGAACTGCAGCTGTTATTTGAACTACATTCCTTTCTAGTGTGGTGAATATTTAACAAAATACAAGTAAAATCATTTCGCTGAGTGCCCTTTGACACCTGTCTTTTGATTTGATTTGCAAAAATGGATTGTATCATAATAAATGAAAATTAAGGCCAGTGAGGTCTGCAAAGTAGTAAGGAATGCATATGGTATATATGTGAACTCCATTCTGCTCATACTGAAATACTTGTCTTACTTGCCAATAAAGCTTGTCTTTGAATTCTTCAAATCATCCTACAATATGCTGAAGACTTTTATTTGCAGGTATCTTTGTACTGTTTGGAGTATTCTGGCTACAGCTGAACATGTTCCAGACAATCAAGTACTTATTAGGTATTGGAATCGTTACCTTCCTCTGTGGCAACAAGCTCCTTGCAAAGATTGCAAGTGATCGCAAGCAACACTAGTCGTTTTATCATGATTTCATCCTGTGTAAAGGTGAATTATCAGAGTCAGGATTGTAGACACTTTTTTTAAAGAAGGATTAAGTGGATGTTGCATTATATGTCAGTGGTCTCATTATTCTGAAAGAACTGTACACTTATAATTTTTTGGATTATTGATCATCTGGTTTTTGGAGACATTTTGTTGTAACATGAAAGATTGGGGGTAGCTAGATATGTTGTGGCCATATGTTGTAAAATTGAATGTTTTTACTTTTAATGCTGAGATTGTGTGAGTGAACAGTAAAAAAAAAAAGACCTTAAATTTGGCGTTGAATGAGTACCCTTATCCAACACACATTGTTTTGTTTCTGAGTGCTGCAGTTCATTGAAGTGATTGGGATAAAATACTGTCCAAAGTACACTGCTGGTGACTGGTATAACACTTCGTTCATGGTGATTACTTAGTAATTATTGTGACAGTGTTGCTATATCACTTTGACAGCAGTTTTCTATTTCTGTGTTTGTCACACTAGCCAGAGGGAAGGCAGGAAATTGATTTTTGCACTGTGGTTGCTTTGAAAGTTTGTGGTACACTTGTTTGTAGGTAGATGTCAGGGAAGAGACAAGTTTCTCAATGTCTGAGCATGGTGGCGGCTAGGAGAGCAATTTAGGGACGTTTTTCACATTATATCACTTTTTTGAGTACTACTAGGCGTGTTGTGATGAACACCAAAAATTTAAACAAACTAGCAGTTGTATTGCAAAGTGGCTAGCTAATTCATGTGAACTGGTGTGAATGTGTCGGTAACTTGCAAATTCAGCAGAACTTGTTTTTGCTTATGTTGAGTCTTAGAGGACTGGGACTGTAAGAGTCAACAGTAGCCATCTTTTTTGATGCAGGCATATCTTTATAACTGGAGAAGGGCTGGATCAGCCTCATTTGCTTAAATTTTGTCCCACTATGAAACAAGTTTATTTCCATATAAATAGCTTTTGCATTGCATTTCCTTAATGAAGACAGTGCATTTCATAAATGAAACGAGGTGGAAGTGCAGGCCTTGATTCAGCTTTTATAGCAAACTGTTTAGAGAAACTGTACTTTTACACATCTAAAGTAGTGGTACCTGGGACTTAGTTTTTGCACTAAACAACAGTACGTGGTACTGCCACATGAACCTTTTATTTTAAGAAATGATCTTTAATTTTGGATACATTGTATGATGGTTACATGCTGTACTGCTGGTCCTCCTGTCAGAATATCTGAGTACTGTAACCTTCCTTTCTAAAGATGAGCTGTTGAGTGTAATGTAATCAGCATGTTAACTGAAAGATGTGAGTGTAAATTGTAATTTATAATTACACAGAATGAGGTGTGAATTATCTATGCTTTCAGTCTTATGCAGACATATTTTTAAACCCCTTCAGCCTGGTTTGTGCAAGCATTACAGATCTGTTGGTAAAAACAGGGAACACTTGACTGAGAAGCCTATGATAAGAATGATAAGGCACAGAAAATAAATTCTTATTATATTGTATGTACGAGTTAAACACAACGTGTACCAGTCTCGAAGCATCAGCTGTGAGAAATTGCTGAACAAAATTTAAACTACAAACAGATTGAATATTTGTAGGTTTGAATATGTGTATCATGTGATAATTTGTTTGGGATTTTGAACTGTTATTGTCTTATCTATGTATAATAGCCAAGCATCTATCTGTCCAGCTATCCCACCATTTCCTCCAGCACAGTGTGTTGGGTAAAAGGGTAACTATAAAAAAATATTCCTCTTGGAGGGATTACCGTGGAAAAGTTACTAATTATTTCAGTTGTGAAGATTAGGCACAGGGTGCCCAAACATGAAGACAAGCATTGGGCTAAGGTTTGGGGAAGCTGCTTGTTTTCATTTTGGTGTGAACATATGTTGGGGAAAACCTAAACAATTTTCATTTTTATGATAGAGGAAAAACCTGTATGGAGTATGTTTTGTGTACAGTAGGAAACCATCTCTTGAGGGGATTCACATTGTCCATCAAGTCCGTGTGTTTGTCAGTCTGTCCATCCTTCACACTCTCTGTCTTGAAAACTAATACTGGTACATGAGTATGTAAATGTGAATGTTTGTGCTGGAGAGCCTGCCATGGGAAACTATTGATTTTTTGTGTTTTGAAAATTAGGCACAGTGTGCCCCAAAAATGAAACTCGTGCATTACTTTGGGAAAACTGGAAGTATTGCTGTTACTAGACACACTTGAAATAAAACTCATTGCTCAGGGAACACCCAGTGCATGATGGAAAATAACTATCAAGTGCAGATTCTCTTGCCTCTGCCAGTTCATTACATTGGCATCATTATTTACATTAAAATATTTTTATATTGGAGTCCTAGGGGACTCTGTTTCATGCAGGTTTCTGTTTAACATGGATGTCTGCTTTTAGATAAAGAAAATATTGCACAGCACATAACCAATGTATGTATTGAAGACACAAATCATTACACATATGTACTCTGCACTGCTACACAGTTTAAGTTTTCATTTTTTTTCATTTTCAGTAGTCCATTAAAGTGTGGTGGATATAAGCATTTTGCAGGTGCAATAGAGTGTTCGTTCTCCGATAATCTCCAAAAGTTACAGTACAAGACCAATTATATGAACAGAAAACATTGTTCAAACATAGTGTTTCCTAATTAGACACTATTTGCTGTTTAATACAGTCACTTTATTTCTGTTAATAAATTCCTGTACTATGGGGGATGTGTTTTGAACAAGTTGATTCATCTGCAGGGGCTTCTTTTGATTTCTGTTTTGGTTTTTTTTTATAACATTGTCTATTGGTGTAAAGTAATTGCCCCTTTTTATAGTGCTGGAAATATCTTGGTGCAAGGCGCAATATGCATCAGTATATCATAGTCTACTATTGTTAACTCTTTTTTTTTATCATGATTTTTATATGAATCATGCTATATACTAGTATGGCAACACGATGAAATGGTGTACGTGCATTGTCTGTCTTGTTTTTTCTCGTACCAACTGATTGCAGTCTGTCATGCAAATGTTGCTTCGGTACATAAAAACTTGTAGTATGTGTAATGAGAGCGAAGAGTGAAGCTTCAGAGTCGCATTGATAGAACAGTATATTAAGTGAATAAAATTAATTTTGTTTTCTTGATATAGAACATCCCCACTGGTGTATTAATTTGTGAACTTGTTTAATGCAGTCTAAACACAATCAAAACTCCACCTAGGTCTTGGTTGTTGATTCCTAGGTGGAGGAAAAGGAGGAGGTTTGGACGTGGGGCAAACATTCCACTCCTTGAAAAAGCAATTGTAGAGAAGATTCAAGGGAAGCCTTGGATAAGTTGATAGAGGATGGAGGAGATGAGCAGGGGATAGGGACATCTGGAGGTGAGCCATTGAAAGGCCAGGGTCTGATGCGAGCTGTTGTGCCATTGAAGAAGAAGAAGAAGAAACATAATCAAAATCTCTTTTCGCTGGGGATGATGGTTTGGCCAGTATATGCCAAGATGCCTACAGGAATGTAAATAGATTTTCATATAAAAGTGTCTGTTATGTTTGTCCGATTTTAATCAAAATTTAAATGATCCATAGTACCACTTCTAAAAAATGCAAATCATAAAATGTAGAGCTCATTAAAACATCATTATTGAAAGCTTTTAGTATATGGTTAATCCTTAATGACCTAAAATTTATAACAAATTACAAAATTAATGCAGTTAGGTGTTCGAAGTGTGATTTGATTGGCTTTGAAATAACGGACTTTTGTCTGAAATTGGTATCAAGGTCATTACTATATACACAACTGCACTGAAACTGTCCTGTCCACGCCGTAAAGGCATATAGGGGGAGTAAAGGTATAACTCCACTCATTGTTAACCTGGTCACTTGATGGAGGTGAGTGGTCAACTTCACGCCCCGGCCGCTTTACCCCCGGGAAAGTGCCCCGGTACCTATTGAATAGGAGGCCGGGTGGGCACCAGAGCCGGTCTGGACGGTTTTGGAGAAGAGAAAACTTCTTACCCATGCCGGGATTCGAACCCCCGGACCATGCAGCCCGTAGCGAATCGCTATACCGAACTATGCTATATGTTTTGATAATTAAACAGGCACTATTTTGGGTAGTACAACTATGAGTATAGCAGTGCCGAGCAACGGCACATCGAAGTTATGCATTACCAGCGAAATTGGTGTATGCGGTTCACAAGTAATGCATGTTTAATACACATGTATTCCAAGTGAGAGTATATCTTGCAATTCTTGTCCTTCACGAAACAGATAATATCCTTTAAGCATAGAAACCAGAAAGTAGCATGCAAAGGTGTCCTTAGGTCAGCCCAGTGCAGTATTGCGTCATTACACGTATTTTCGCATGTATTTTTACATTTATGAAGTGAAAAACATGTATTTAGAAACTATCTGATAGCATCAAAGAATATCCTCGCCATAATAACGTTGGGAAAATACGTTTCATATGTGAAGTAGGTGGGGATTAGAATTTGTTAGAGAGAAGAAGGGAGGGGAAAAATATGGACTATGAATGATGGTGTAGTCTGTGCGGTATGTGTGAATGTGTGCGTGTGCTGCATATATAAATGCCAACTTGAGTACAGTATCGTAGGTATCACGCATTGAACATCAGTGTACGTCTTCCATTAGCAGCAGAGATTGCCTGCGCCATGAAAGGAATAGTAGTGATTGGTATCCTGGCAATGGTCACCGTGGGTACCATTGTTGAAGCTGAAAAATTAGGTTAGTCTCAGTTCTTTATTTTCACCGGGCAGTTGGTTTGATTTATCAAGTGTAATGTTATGAGATTAATCGTCTGAATATACTACTTATCCTCTTGCGTGGTGTGTTTTATTTAGGAAAATGTTTTCTGCATTTTGCATGTAATATTCACGGATGGGTAACTTAGACGTAATTTACATAGGTAAAATGCCACAAACTATTTGAATTGACATTCGTGGAAGAAAATACTTTGAGATTTTAGGGCAAAAGTAATGTTGTAACGATACCAGCACACTGTAACAGACATATAGCTATGTTATTCTTTTAACAAATTTTGTGAAATGCGACTTTGATTCGTTCCTTGCAACCTCTCCTAAAGTAAAGTGTGAAGAAATGAGGTAGGTATGCTATATTCATCTCTCCGTTGTAAATCAGAAATCTCTGTACTGTGATTAAATTTGGCATTTGTGTATGGTCTTATTAAATAACGTTGACTTTTTTATATTTCTTAATATCGGCCCAATAAAGTCCCCACTTTACCTGGCGCTCCGATTGAATGGCACCTGCCGTAGCAAGTTGTGATAAAAAAATGCTTGTGCTTTAATGTCTTGTGACTCATGAGCAACGTTTTCAGGTGCTTTTGCAAAACAATTTCGAAGAACGACCGGTAGCTTTGCCATGTCTGTGCATATGGATTCCCACTGGACGGATTCTCGTGAAATTTTACGTAGAGGATTTTTACTAAATTATATTAGCCTGATGCATGTCTGGTTAAAATTGTACAAAAGTAGCAAACCCTTTACATGAAGACCCGTTTATATTTATGAGAACTCGCCTTTTACGCGATAAGTACAAAAATACACCTGGTGATCTAATGTAATATGGCGCCACGCAAGTGCGATTTGCATGCTGGGTACTTAGTGGAAAAAAATGCAAACACTGCCGTAATAGTCAACATTTATTGATTTGTAGTTGATTATAGTTACATAATGTGACGCCACATGGATGAGATTCATGTGGCGCGACGGAATAATCCAGTGGAATCTTCGTGTTGTCATGTCACGTTCCTACGAAGCTATCAATTTTTGCTTCGTGCAATTTACGTTATGCAGAATGAAGGAAAATAGAAACATGCGATCCTAACACTTAACATTACTTATATCTGGCAATGTGAATGTACATAATAATTCTGTACGAAATATTGTTTGTAAGTCAGAAAAAACAACATTTTGACGGGGTGGAACTTTGAGTTCATGTATTACCCATAAGTTTAACATAAGCAAAACCGATGTAGACATAAACAACATGTTCTTCAAAGAAATATAACAAGAGACCCTGACAACAGTAATAGGATTCCGTAATGTACCTACAGTTGTGAACAACAACAATAACAAAAAGTGCGACCTTCGGTGGATTAAATGGTACGAGTATGACTGACAGGAATAATTCAGGATGCCAAAATTCGAACATGCCTTAGTGTTATGTTATACCCATATTTCCCGTCGTTCTTTGATGTGATGTATCAAGGAATGACAAGGGGAAGCTATTGATGGGTCTGCAGCTTGTACTGTTTATTTGTGTGTGCAACGGGAGATTTTTACATGCAGTAAGTAAGACCAAAGTAATTTGAATTTCTGTATATTCCATTTCCATGCGCATCCGAGCGTTGCAACCCTAAGTATCATCCCAATGGCCGTGCCATGGCTCAGGCGTTAGTCGCTGGCCTTTCACCGCGGAGGCCCGGGTTCGATCCCGGGTCAGTCCATGTGGGATTTGTGGTGGACAAAGTGGCACTGGGACAGGTTTTCCCCTGCCAATTTCATTCCACCGGTGCTCCATTATAAGGAAAAACAAAAAAAAATCTTTATCACAGGTTGCCTCAAGGCTGTGGTGCATCCGTAGCATCTGCTGCGGAGCCCTTTACCACAAAAAAAAATCATCCCAATGGTATACTGTCGTTTCTCAGTTTTCCAGTTGGCCTTATTCTAACAATTCTCACAAATCAGTAAGGTCTTCGCTAAGCCTGTGTAATAATTCAAGTTCTCTCTTCATCTATCGTTGGTGCAGCTAAGCACTTTAGTTTCACACACCTGTAATCTATGTTCTTGCACCAAATTGTTAGAGACAGAACATTTGTATGGAATATTTAGCGGTGCTGATTCTTATTCAGGAGGTACAAGATTTGAATCTTGGCCAGGCGACGTCTATGGTTTTCCTGAGTCTGTCGATTTAGCATTTTCGCAGTAGCTGAAATTGTCCACGACCGATTCCTTCCACATCCTTTCCAGTTCATAACTCTCAAAATCTCCATACGCTAATATATTCTGCGCAGCTAAAAACTATCGATGTATAATAAAAAATCGGCCAATAAAAGTAAGGGCGGCGTCACAAGCACGTAAGATAACCACAATACTGCGTACTTAGTTGTGTTAAGAACGTGTAATTTGGATGTATGGTTTTCTGTTTGTGCAACAAATAGGTTGCTTGCCGCAACTGGTTGTTCAACTTCACTTTCTCTTTGTTTCATCATGTAATATGTGTTAAGAGGGAAGACAGAGATGTGTGACGTTATGCTGGACGACTTGGCTGCAGAAGGTCCGAAACCTGTAACTGGCCATTATGATTCAGGGTCAAGTTAGCAGGTGCGTCAGTAGTATGGGCGTGACGGACTGAGCTCCGGATTCCGTGTCTCGTCGTTCGCAATGAATATGGTGTGGACGTAAACACACATATGACGAGCAGTATCACCAAATGCTAACCTACTATTGATTTATTTTTGGGTTACCTTCAATAGAATAACTTTTATTGTCTAATGGCAGGGTGATTGCGAAAGCTGAAGTAGAAATCATGTTGGAAGGAAGCTGTTGTGAACTATTTGAAAGTATTATCGCAGTATTCGTGTAGAGTGACCAAGTAAAGCTGCAAGTTTTCAATCAGTGTACCTGTACCCTCTCCTTAACGTCTAAATCAGTGGTTCCCAACGTGGGCGGTACCGCCTCCTGGGGGGCGGTGGGATTACCGAGGTGGGCGCTAATAGATACGAGAGGTGGAAGGGAGCGCTGTTATTATCAGGGGGGCGCTAGTAGAGAAGTAATGCATTTATTTTTATAATAAAATTCAAATAAAGTAATTTTTGTGTTAAAAATAAAAAATGAACTAAATTTCTGAGTATATTAATTTATGAATCTTATTCAAGCACATATTATTTTTTTAATAAACTATTGCTAGATGAATTATTGTTAATCTTAAAAAATATAATAACTTTTAAATTATTAATTAACACATAAAACATTAAGTTTAACTCTCATAATTTTATTTAAACGATTTTTAATATAAAATAAAAGTGGAAGCAAAAGCGCATTTATGTTTTTTAAAAAAGGTAAGTGGGCGCTGTGGGTCTGTGTATGGAACCAAGGGGGCGGTGGAACGAAAAATTTGGGAACCACTGGTCTAAATGATGCTTACCAGTATGGACATATGGGAGATCTCGTTGAGTGGGCAGGATTTTTCGCAAAGCCTCCTATTCAATGGGTACCCAGTTTCTTTCCCCGCGAGTAAAGAGGCCGGGGCGTGAATTTAAACATTCACCTCCAATTTAGTGCCGAGGTTAAAGAATGAATGGAGCTATACCTCTCCTTTCCTATATGCCATTTTGGCGTGGACAGTGAAAAAACTAATACTATGCTAGTGAAAAGCAGATATTATGACGATCCTCATTATGTAATTTTTTCTTGCCTTATCTCGTTGGTCAAAGCATTATCATCGTCATCATTTTCACCATCATATTTTCAGACACCCAAAAGCTTGGCGGTCCGAACAAGTTTGAAATCAACAAAGAACTGAATCCTTTTATTCGAGAAAATACTTCTACATTTTAAGTCCAAGCCCTTCAAAGTCAACTTGGACTCATGTACTTTAGCCCTAAAGATGGAGGTGCCGTGTTCCTCCGGAACGTTTACTTTTACGTACAAGTCTGCATGGTGTCAAAGTTCAGAAATCTTAATTTCAAATTCATAAAACAACCGCCATGCTGCAAATCATTACCTAGTTACCATTGATGAACATGTTTATTCGATGGTATTTAACACCTCCAGCTGGAGAAAAAAAACTTTATTTAACCGAAGAAAAAGTCAACCAGTCACTAACCGCATACGAACAAAGCTGTCTACGTACCTGGACAGCAGTAGCCCACCTTGACTAAACACCGGTGTATTTTTTTTTTTTTTTGTATGGCTCGACAGCCCTGTATGGGCCTGGGCCTCCTCGTTTCGTCGAGGTTTCATGGTCACACACATTTGAGACACACCACAGTCGGTAGGACTCCTCTGGACGAGGGACCAGCTCGTCGCAGAGACCTCTACCTGACAACACACAACACTCACAAGAGACAGACATCCATGCCTCCGGTGGGATTCGAAACCACGATCCTAGTAAGCGAGCGGCCGAAGACCCACGCCTTAGACCGCACGGCCACTGGGATCGGCTAAACACCGGTGTATAGGTATCACAAAACTCGAAGAGTCTGAATGGAATGACTACTGTTGTGTCAAAACATGGCACATGCGAAATGCCGTTGTAAGGTTCAGTGAATGGATTGTGAAGGTTTATGGCCTGTAATGATAAACAGATTTTACTGTGTGTTAAGTATAGGATAATGTATAAACTGCTAGCTAACTAAGTAGCCGACGATTCAAGGTTCAACACCACTAATATTACAGCCGGCCATCGAACATAATTATCAGCATATATCCACCCTTAGTCCTCACAATCTATATCGTTCAGCTTCATCTTAATATTTTCTTGACAATTCACTCTCGGCCCTTTTAGTAGCACCTATAAACGAATTTTCTCACAATAAAAACATACGGAGAATAATATAAACATTCAGAGTAACCGAAACACAGAATAACAAGACCATTGAAAAATAAACAATATTCAAGAACAAGCAACAACATTAAAACAACAATATCATCATTCGGAAAATAACAACAATATTAAAACCATAATAAAAACACTCAGAGAATACCATAAACATTCAGATAACAACAACACGCGGAAAATGACATGAACATTCAGAGAATAACACAAACGCTGCTGGAATAACAACAACAACCGGACAACAATATCAACAAAATATAACACTCAGAGAATAACATAAACACTCAAATAAGAACACGCGGAAAATAACATAAATTTTCAGAGAAAAACGGAAACATTCACGTGAGTGACAGAAGTTATGCGATAGGCAATTACGTAGAATTAATTATGTGCCAGACTGTCCGTCGTTTTGTGTTGGTTGATTATCTAGAATCAGCGATTGGCGTAGGGGTCGAGGAACCATCGGATACTGGACACCTTCAGAGGGAGAAGAGGTCGATCCTTTTGGCAAAGGGTCTGGCTTTGGGGAAAGGATTGCTGATTGGCAAATTAGCAGGCCTTGCTGTTGGGTAAGTAAATATCACTTACACTTTCAAATTAACTTGACTGTTGAGTGAGAGTGTCTTATTTCTTTTCTTCTCCTTCTTGTGTCCATTTTCTTGTTCTATATTATTTTCTTCTTAGTCTTGTTCCACGTCCTCCTACCCTTCGTTTTTTGTTATGAATCTTTCTCCTCGTCTTGCTTTACCCCTCTTCCTTCTCTTATCGTTCTTCTTCACCGTCATCCTTTTCCTGTCCCAGTATATCCTTCTATCTACACTTTTTTACGTCCGTTTCTTGTTGCTCTGTTCCGACTTCCCTTTTTTACTTCCTACTCCTCTTCCCACTTTCCTGTTCTCCTATTCAGTCTTTTTCTTATTCTCCTCCGCTTTATGTTTGTTTCTCATATTTTTCTTTTTTTTTTACTCTTCTTTCCTCATTTTCCGTGTTTCTTCTTCTGCAATGATTAGCTCCGTGGCAAATTACGCTGCATTGTAATTGATAAGATATAAGTCTCTTTCTGTTACTTTTTCGCCTATTGGTTTTTCATTTCCTCTTTTGTTTCCTTCTGAAGTTACTCACGAACGCTTGATTAAATCAAGAATTTCTTGTTTTTAAGTTGGCATCCTTTCTCTTGTAGGGCACATTTAGGTTATTACGGTGGTATCTATGATGGTTACTACAAATATGGAGGGTACGGCGGTTATAGTAACTCTGGTGGTTACGGAGGACATGGCGGTTATGGAGGACATGGCGATTATGGAGGGCATGGTGGTTATGGAGGACATGGTGGTTATGGAGGACATGGTGGTTATGGAGGACATGATGGTTATGGAGGACATGGTGGTTATGATGGAGGCCATGATGGAGGCGGTTACAGAGGAAGCCACAGCCAGAGTCAGTCCTCCTCTTCCGGTATGGTGGTGGTTGGGGAGGAGGCAGCTACTCCGCGAGCCAGGCCAGTTCTTCTGCCTATGGGTAAGTGGAAACAAACTTGTAATATTTATGTATACCGTACGTTTCAAATAAGATACACTTAAAGAATTTTGATTAAATTTGACATCTGTAGCCTGTTGTTAAAATAAATTGACTTGTATCTCTCCACTGTAACGCCTGTTTTA
Organism: Reticulitermes speratus; assembly: GCA_021186555.1. NCBI lineage: Eukaryota > Metazoa > Arthropoda > Insecta > Blattodea > Rhinotermitidae > Reticulitermes > Reticulitermes speratus. Next base: position 25,284,579 of record JAJKFL010000006.1, read on the forward strand.
CAGGAAACTGAGGTCGAACCTTCATTACTTTTTCGAAATATTCTCGAATATAGGAATAACTTTGCGAGTCTTGAGACGTACATAGTGGTATGGTTGAGGATTTCGTTCTTCTGGATAAAACACTGTGTCACTGGGTGAAGAACTAGGCTCCTTTGAAAATTCGGAAACCGCTCATTCAGTGACGCAGCGTCGTATTCCAGAAGAACGGATTCTTTAGGAGTAACTTTCATACAAGGCGTAAAATATAGGTGCCAATGGACCGTAAAAAATGTGTAATGATCCGCTATGCAGCGAATGTTTAATATGATAGAAATACAAGGAAAGTAATGACTTTAGTCCACTTAATATCTGTACTACTTATTAGCTTTGTTAATCATAAATCATCTGAAATAATGAGCATCAACAGCTTAGATTAATGCAAAATAACAATGAATGCATTTGGAAATTCTGCATACTGCAAACTATGTTTGGGAAAATTATCAGCTTTTAAGCGTTTCTCGATGTTCCTGATGTTACAACTCACAAAAGAAAGTCACTAACCTCCGCGGTTCAAATTCCGGCAGGGGCAAGAGATTTTCTGTTCTCCTTAACCGCCCAGACCGGCTCAGGGGTCCACCAAACCTTTTCTTTAATGGGTAACGGGTTTCTCTCCCGGAAGTAAAGCGGCTGGGGTGTGAAGTTAACCACTCACATCCAACTATTGCCGAGTTTTAAGAATGAGCAGAGCTCTACCTCTACTCCCCCATACGTCTTTAGGGCGTGGACAGTGACAACTTTACCTTCACTAATAAACTAATTGAAGATTCAAGTCTTCTGAAATGCTAAATTCTGTCGATAGTTCAATAGATATCGACGTTTCGGAGAAGCGTATTGCCGCCGTCTTCAGAGTCAAACAGTTCAATATCCCTCGGACTCATGACTCTGAAGGTGAAGATATTACACTGTTCCGAAACTTCGGCAACAGTTCGTCAATTGACATGAAGTAACATCCCAGAAATCTTGAATCTTCATCAACACTGCTGTGACAGCCACACACTTCGAATGAAATAGCTACTGGACCCTTCTTAAACATTGAGAAGTATTCGTCTGGGAAATAAAGTCTTTGCTTTCAAGGAACTCGAAAACTTACCACCGTGCTTACAGCAGCCCATAATTGAACTTTATCCTAACTAATTCTGGCCACTCCAGAAATCACACTCTATTTTCCAATATCCATTTTAATATTGTACTCCTATTGTTACCTGTGTCTTTCAAGTCTTCTGTTTCCTTCAGTAATTTCGATCAAAATTTTACATGAATTTAATACCGATTCGATGGCTGCTACTTGAGTTTCCTATCCGATACTTCCCAACATATTTATCTTATAAAGATGATATGTGAAAAATGCAAGTTAAGAAATACCTCCTTCAACATGTGATTGTGAGCACATACTTTAATGAAGATAATTAATTAGGCAATTTCAGAACTAAGTTCTGTGTTAAGTGTTGTATAACGTGCAAATATTGAACTATATTTTCAGTTCTGCTTCGATGTTCATTTATTGCAGATAAAAGTTTGTTGTTACAAAATTAATTTCTCTACAGAATTTTAAAAATATTTTTATTTCTGTTTCGTAAAACATTGTATTGCTGATATATTACACCACGTTATGCTATGTTACATTATATCAACAAATATCGCAAAGAAAATTTTTGGACCACCGGTATATTTTGTAGTGTCAGTACTTCTTATGGCTAGCCATTTTTGAGAAAAACTACTTAGTTCGATATGAGTTTCTTTGTGAAGTTCCTATTACACTGCAACGATTCGAACTAACGTGAAACCCTCTATACATTTTTTGTTAGTTTCGAACATCAAAAATGCAAACATTGAAAGAAAACGGTCTTCTTATTGCGCTTATTTCATGTATTTCTTAAAAATAACCAGTCATAACAAATATTGGTGTGTGTATTACGTTCGTACTGCCATGCTGATTTTTGTTTTAGATGGAGAAGATGAACCATTACGCCAGTCACGAAGAGTTCAACAGGAATTCCCGTCAACAAGAAAGTCGTCTCAGAGGTTTGGATGTGTTACATACCTTTGGTACTTCCGAGAGCCGCAAATTGTGTCATTTGCACCTACCTAATTTCATGTTGAGTTTGTTTGTAAAAATTCTTGTCTTGTTTCTATTTACCCTGGTAAGATCAGTTGTGATAGGACTAAACAATGTAGCAAGATTTGGCAAATGAAGTGTATTTTATTAGACATTTCTAAAGACAGTCATCGTTTCGAAGGTAAATAAACCGTGTATAGCCTACAGACTGTTAATTTGTCGGTAATCGCGTATTGTAATTAACAATAAGTACAGTCTGTTAGTAACCACTGCCAAGGAAAAGTTAGTGACCAAGATCATCAGAAGATGCAATGTTTTATGGCTAATGACAAGAATGGTCTTGTTTCCCACATCCAAAATTAACATTAATGTAAAATAAGACATAACCGCCTGTGTTCACTAAACGTACTATGTATGAAAAATGGTGATTGCCGTTTGTATTGTAGATGAGAATACTGAAGTATTGTGATCGTACGCAAGCAGTAGCATGTAGGATGTTTCGTATAATATACGTAATAGAACCCGTTTATCAAACCTCAAGGTGGCTCAGTTACAAAATGCTATTATTATTTCTCTATTAAAATCGTCTAATAAAATTTCAACATTATCGTACACCAATAGCCGAGGATGAATGCCCGGATTTGAAACAGATTTGGTTTCTGTCATAAGCGATAGGGAAATATCCTCAAAGCACGAATATTATTTTGTTTTTATTCGCTCTTTTTGACTTTTCTTGGATTACTATCCATGAAGGCCTTACGATCCCTAGAAACTTCGGTAACAGTTTACCAGTCGACGCAGCGTAACATCGCGCAAGACTTCAATCTTCAGCAACTCAGCTATGAGAGCCTCAGACGCCTCAACTAACGATGACTTACACCTCTTGCTCAATTAATCAATTGTCAACAACTAAACGAACAGCATGCCTCAGATGAATTAACAACTGTATTTCTATTACAAAATCAAAGGTAATTTAAAGGCGCGCTTTGCTGCAATAGCTCTTTACCATTATCAATATGTTCTTCGTATGTTGCCCGTTGTCTGAGCTATTTCACTGCTTAATATTACAGCATATGCTCCGTTTTCCAAATTGGGTGCGCCTATGTACTAGTGGGTCTGAAGATGTTTCGGCGAATGCCAACAAATAGGCCGAAAACAAACAAGTCTAAAATAAGTTTAATTTAAAAGGCCACACCGAATTGCAAACAGAAACTTAACAGAAAAATCGTGAGTGTACATCTTTAACGTTTATTAGCAACTTTAATATTTGCTGAGTCACATTTAAATTAATCTTGTACGCTGACGGACGTCAAACGTTTTTATTCACATGACGGAAACTCAGACAAAAAGAAAACTTGTAACCACAGAGAAAACGCCCTTCGTTGTATCTGAAGACAGAATCAACTAGCATTCATAATTTTGTTTATACCTCATATCTAGACAATGGGTAATTTCCAAAGTAAAAACCCCTTTAATATAAAAAAGAAACAATACCTTACAAAAAATGGAAGGCCTTCTGAAATTTAAATTATATATCTAGAACCTCAAATTATTTAATTTCACACTGTAGTTGTTACATAAATGATTAGCCTATTTTAAACTGAACAGCACTGTAGTCTTCAAGATTATGTGTAATACGTATTTATGCTTTCAAAAGGACGGGATGAATAAATAGTCCCTGTGCTTAATTAAGCACCATACCATTAAGGCAAATGGGAGAGCTGAGGTAAAGCTTCGTGCATTTTTAATCTCGACGCTAAATGGGGGTAAATAGCTTCACGCCATGGCCACTTTAGCTCCCGGTAAGCATACCCCGGCACCCATTGAACAGGACTTGGATATAACCCAGAGCTGGTCAGCATGATTTGGAGAAGAGAGCGTTGTCTTGCCCCTGCCCAGAATTGTAGGCGAAGAGGGTTCTATTTTCTTCAGGGGTGCGGATGTACTTGACCACTTTGTTAACACTTCCTCCGAGTGCCACCCATCCTCCCCTTCAGTAGCTACTGCGGGCTCTTTCCCCGCGCATACAGCAGCTGCAGCGCCAAGCTATTTCTTCTCCTTCCACTACTCTTCATTCACTCTAAATTCAGACCAGATGTAAACAACACAACTTGCCTTACAAATGATTCTGTTGGTTCCTGACCGAAGAATATTAATGCGAGCTATGAAGTAGTCCCATTTTTAGGGAATATTTTTCCCATGACGATTTTTTTAAGACACGTCAAAATAAAATATGTACAAGAAAATTACACGAATTGTCTTAATTGTTCATCTAGCAACATGCGATTCACACAACGCACCTAATGTGTGTTTACAGTATGATTGCATAACAGATCAACTTACTGCATATTTGCAGTCACCGGATCGGACAAGGGCATGCCCGTCTGCGGTATTGAATTGTAAACAAGACAAGCGGTCGAATAGTGGTGAAATGTGGATTGTGTTGAATGTTTTTAACAAATGTTCGTTTGTTAGTGAAGATAACTGTTGTTTTCATACGGAGCGTTTTCAGTGCATGGCAACAAGTGAAGGAAACTCGTAAAGTTACAACTGTCAGAAAGGAAATGCTCCACCTCACTCCTACTCTCACTTTTACCTCTCACATTCGCCGAGTGGCGCACATTGCATTGGGCCACCTTGCCTCCTTATTTCCCCTCTTAGCCAGGGATTCAACGTTATCCTTGGCCACCAAACTCCGGCTATACTTGGCAGTGATCCGATCAACTCTTACGTACGGAGCGCCAGTATGGTGCTCTACCAGTGCCACGAACATTAAAACACTACAAATAGTCCAGAACAAATGTCTTCGGGTCCTTTCGGACTCTCCAAAGAACACTCCCATCTCACTCTTACACAGCTCCTTGGGTATCGACCACATCCACACATATATCCATCGTTTAGCCACCTCCTTTTATGAACAATGTAAGCATAATCCCAATCCTCTGATCTGTGACATCGGAAGCTACACTCTCCAGGACCTACACGAGATGTACGGTTGTTACAAGCACAAGAGAATTCGACACGTGTTGCTCTAAGTAGAGCCTCTGGTGTGGTAGTGTTTTTAAGGGAGCTGGTGTCCTAGTTTTCACTACAAATACTTTTCATTGGTGCACTGTACCTATTATGTTCCAAAGTGTAAAATGCACGAACCTCAAAATTGGTGTTAGGAACAATTTAGCCCATATTCTGTATACTGTTGTATGTACATGTCAAGGAAATAAAGCTATGTAAATTAAAAAAAAAAAAAAAAAAAAAAAAGGAAATGCATATGGATAAAATTGTGTTGGGAAAGTACGACAATTTTAGTAATTATGCAACGCTGGATAAAGCGTGTGAGCTGCATTATTTTAAATGAGCCACCAACATATAATTATACACTGGTTTAAATAAATAATGACCCTGATTTGCCAACACTTAAAAGAAAACAACGCTGTGTGAACGTTTGTTAGAAATTTTTCATTCCTTGAAAAGAAACAAAATGTAATGATTGACAAAGACATCAAAATGTTATGAAGAAGCAAAATATTTGAGAAACATTTAGCAATATGGAAAACTCAATAATATTTATATTGATAATGCTTGGGTAAATGAAGTACAAGTCACGTCAAAACGTTGGGCAGACACACGAGTGGGGACATAAAAACAGATTCCCTTCTTGGCATCTCTACCGGCATGAAAACCTTCACTGGATGAGGAAGATGTTTGATTAGTCTTTGCACTGGAAAGGACTGTGGTTTCTTGGAAGGGAGAATACTGACTCTTGAACCGAAAAAGTCACATAGTTACCGTAAAGGGATGGAAGATGAAGTTCCTCAGGAATGGTTCAAAGAAAATGTGCCACTTCTGGAACCAGGGAGTGTAAATATTACGAACACGCACCCCCCCCCCCCCCCCCCCCGTATCATAGTGTCTTAATTTGTCGCATGAATGCTAGGCCTTATGGCGCAAGCAAGATGTTACTGACTGGCTTCAATCGAACAAAATATCTTTTGATGAAATTAGCTTTAAGTGGAACTTCGGAGGGCGTCATAAATTTAGAAGGGCAATAACTCAGACAGACGTGTCATTGACTAGCGTTCCACGGAAGTTGGAAGCTTTTTAATTGCTGACAAACTCGACTATACCACAGCGACGTGAATCCTACCGAGTTGGTATGGAGTTACGTGAAAAATAACAAAACGTCCAATTTGAGTGAAATGCGCCAGCTTGTTGTCACGGCATTATCACAGGTACCTTCTGATAGCTGGCAAAATGCAATTGGAATCGTCTTAGGAGAAGAACTGAAGGTATGGAGGCGAATGGTCTCAGTGATATCGTAGGTGATGGCGAGCCTCCAGCAGGCACTGACTTCGGCCGACTGTAGCTGACAGCGCTTTAAGTAATGTAAGTTAATGTATTACCTTTAAATTTGCCTAATGTACACTATTTGTGTTTATAAGTGGGTACGGGTTATGTAAATGTATGCCATTATAATTTAGAACCAAATACACATTATATGACGCAATATTCCCGTGCATAGAAATCGCAGACGATTCTTGCTAAAGAATATCGTTCGCTTGGTGTTCTCTTGTTTATATCCGGTTTGAAGTAAACCTGAAGCAAACTGAACAAAAAATAGCGCCGAAATTAAGAATGTGTGAAGCTGTAAGTCTACTTACCAATATGTCCTCATGATAGAGTTTTAAATATTTTAAGTAATTCCGTCTCTGAAGAAGGAATCGAATTTCTTAGAGCAAATACTTACTGATCAAATTGTTAAAACTCAAGCCCAATCAGGCAATTATATTTGCGTTTATTACTAAAGATTTGAAGGGTTGAAATATAGCATGAATTTTTATATAGCTACTTCAACATGAAAACTGTCTTGTAATGAATATTCTTTGATGAAACCAAATAAACACATTGCCCTAAATAACGAATTGAAACTACCTGTATTTCGCAAAGAAAGTATTTGGCGTTAAGGTTTTATAATCACATGATCTTTGCATTCCCAAATCCTCTCCGCTGCCATACCGCCGAGAGTAGAGTGGTGGTAAATATCTAGATCTGTATTCTGGATACATCTGGTTCGAATCTTGGCCTGATTATTCGTTCAGATTGTGGTGTTCTGGATTGCGACACTGTGTGGTATTGTAGATGGGTAAAAGGTTTTGGAGCAACATACAGCCTCAACCTTAAGGGAGGAAGTGAGTTCATGAAGATGACATTTGTTTAGACACCTACAGGCATGCTGCAAGGACGATGGTCACCCAGATCCGCAGGAGGATTTAGTGGCGTTCACCCATGTAACAAAGCAGAAGCCCACAGTCTGAATGCTCACGTCTGTGAAAAACTGAAGACTTAAAGGAATTAGTTGTTATCTTTGCTGAAATCTTCCGTGGATTTCTCATAAACGAATAATTCCAATTCTTGTGTGCTCACCCTTAATAATGCTATCCCCTGTGTCTCGACCTAGAAGGAAACCAGAATTATGAGTTCCCAATATTGCAGTCAACCTGCTGTGTCTAAGGAAACGTAAGCCATGATATATGTTCTCTACATTAAATTTATGGACTTTAGAAATGCGACCCATTCTGTAGAGAAAGTGAATAATTTCCTTCACAGTATCACGTTGCGACACTCTATAGAAGCAATGCGTGTATATGAGGTCAATGATGATTAAGAGAGTCTGATTGACCGGCAGGAGAATTTCGAAAGGTATGTTGGAGATGAAAGGTCAGAATTGCCAGTTAGTGACGTGATACAATACAGAATTACTACATCGAGCAGGTGCGTACCCAGAGGTTTCACTGGGGGGGGGGGGGGGGGTACCCTGAGGCTATATATAATTCATGCGAATTTTAAAACTGTGTTATAAAAATATTGCCTTAATGGTAACTGTAACATAATATTGTTTGCAACTGAAAATTTATAAATGTAAATACTTGTGTAACTACATGTTTCATGACTCAGTCGCCTAATTTAAATCACAGGGTCTAATCTTCTTGTTTTTTTTTTTTAAGTTCATCCACGACGTCCTAAATTTTGTATTCTACTTTTCAAAATATCAATGTACTAGTCATCAGCCGAGTTCAGTGGCTGATTTCGGCTAAAGGTGTAAATGAATTTAAACTTTTGATATCATCGTGTCTACAAAATCTGTATTTTTTAAATGTCTATGTGGGGGGGGGGGGTGCTGCAGCCCGGTAGCCCCCGTTTGGTTGCGAGCTTGATCTTCTTCATCTCCATCTTTTTGTCATTTTCAGAGAGCGTCAATACTTATGTTTACATTACATGATTGATGAAGATGGCTAAGCGGTCGTGGCCTCTTTCACTGAATATTCGTTGAAGGACTGTGGAAAACCACGAAAGAATTAAGTTGGCCTGAGATTCGAGCCAATTCTTTCTCGACTTATGTAATGACGCTTTTATTCTGTGAGAATGTTTACAGTGTCAAGTTTCGTAATTTGCACTCTGCACCAAATATTAGTTTGGTAAAACGGAATTCTGTCAGATTATCTGCTTTTTCCGTATGGAATAAAGTTTTGTCTTCGCTGATTGCTGAAGAAATATTACTGAATTCAGTGGCCGTGACGGTTTAAAATATTGTACTTTAAGGGTAGAAAATAACGGAAGCTAAGCTGGCCCAGGCATGTAGCATGGACGGGTGACAGAAATTATATATAAAATCATTGGCTAGAAAACTGGAAAGGAAGAGATCCCTTGAGGGATCTAGGCGTGAACTAGGCAGTTTTTCGTCCAAAGTGCTTCAAATATTTCGTGAATACCTAAACATTTTCAACCAGGCTTATTGATCCGTGAAGAACGTTAACAAGCCAAGAAGTACGTCTGTTGGGACGCGTGTTGTTCTTCGAGTAGTAGGATGTGCGAATGTGGCTTGAATTCATCTGACTCATGATAGGGATTAACAACTTTCCGGGGGGGGGAGTTGTTGAATTTTCGGGTTGTATAAGATATGAGGAAGTTCTTTACAGGCTGAATAATTATTCATTTAAAGATTGCTGTCTTCTACAGTGTGTTCTACTAAAACCGGCCCGCTTGCTCGGCGAAATCAAGAAAGCGGGCCGGTTTTAAGTGGAACATTCTATAGAACATAAAGCCATGTAGCCTGGTGCGAGTGTAGCGTCGTTTCAAAAGCACCTGATATCTCCATCATCAGAGTAGACGACACTGCTTCACATCTCTGAAGACACCCTGCCTAAAGAACTCAATAATTCTATAGTTGTCCACTCTGTACATTTCGGATCAATGTATTCGTTTATTAACTCCAACCAAATGCACACATTATGCGTTTGGCTGGTTTTAGTAAATGAATACATTAATAAACTCAAATCTGACTGTCAGCTTGCTAAGATCTCCGCTAAATTGCTTCGTAGCGTAATGTGCGTAGACTACTGCTGGGTAGGTTTATATGCTATGATCTGTTTTAAGATATTATCACATTTCTCTAAACAATGTAACAGAGCCATGCAGCTAAATTACTCTGCCTGTCGGCCATGTTTCCAAACAGAACTCGTCAGAATGCGAGGCAGAGTGTTACAATCTGAGTTTAGGTTCCCAAATGTTCTCGTATAACAAAAGAATAACTATAAGAAATAATTGGTTGAAATTAAGACGGAAGGAAGCAGATATAAATCAACTGCTAATTAACAATCTGAAACGCTTTCCAGAACCTGGGATTTCCTGTATGCGTCACAGTGACCTTGAATCTTGTTACGTTACAGTGAAGGGCAGAGATAAAAATTATTGTTGTCTGGGATGTTACATCGTGAAGCGTACTAGAAATTTACCGAAGGTTTGGGGGAAACTGCTGCCTCAATATTCAGGATTGGGAAGTCCTCTACTCAGAAAATGAAGGCAGATTGTTCCTCCAAAATGTCTGTGAATTCTTGCCAGTCCTCTGCCCTGAAGAATGAAGCTGCTAGTTCTTCCGAAGAATATGTAAATTCATATCACCTTAAAAGGCGTCGTGTCCCAGAAGATGGTATTGTGTGCACGCCATAACCTATACGTTAGTCTTAACGCATTAGTTGATTGCCCAAGGTATATGTAATCAGATGCGGAAAATTTCACCTGGCACCACAAAGTGATGACCCTTATGTTTTGCACAGAGTCTGATTTTCGGCCTTTCTGCAAGACATGACACTTCCCATCTTATACAATTTTTGTCTTTCTTTGAACTCTTCTATGAAGTGGAGCATATTTTCAAGAAGTTGTGATAATAGCCTTATGAGGACCCTGGGTAAGTCAGTCCGTACAGCAACTAAGCCACGGGCTAGAAATGCGAGGCATTGTAATTGGATTCCCGGCAGGGGCAACAGACTTCTTCTATTCTCCAAAGCGTTCAGTCCGGTACTGGAACCCGTCCAGCCTTTTATTCAATGGCTACCGGGAGCTCTTTGCCAGCGGGTAAAGCTGCGGGTGGGTGAGGCCGACCACTCACCCCTATCTAGGGCGTATGTTATGACTGGCTGGAGCGAACACTATATAACTTTATGGCATGTATCGGGGCAAGTTTTAAGGGCCTCAGCCCTTCGTCTATGGATTTGGGATGTCCAAGACAAAATAAGTCAGCTGGTAGAATACTGACAATTTATTCATTACAACTGAAATTTTGAATGAGGGGTGTTTCAATTACGTGTGGATCCAAGGAGAAATCTTGGCATTTGTCCTTAGCCTTAGGATGTTGCAAAAAATATTATGATACTTTGGATGTAGTAAATATGAAGGACGGTTGAGAAAGGAGAAATCGAAATTGATGTAAATATTGTTTAAGACCAGATCTAACGTCCAAGAAACACACCGCTTCTCCATTACAAAGTCAAGTGGTTAATGCTGCTTAACTAAATAAATGCTGTTTATTCTGGAAACATGTAATACAATAAATACACTCTGTGTTCAAAATGCAGTTTTTTTGTGTTGAAGAATTTGATATTTACAGTTACCACTCTGCTTTGAAAGGTTAAAACACTGAAGATAATCAAGAACTTATTTTCATTCTTGGTTAAATTGTTATCTTCATGAAGCTCATCAAACCGAAAGCTACTTACAGACTTCGACCACCCATTGGCTTGTTCTGTTTTAATCTACAATACCTTACAGTAATAAAGTTATACATACGCAAACGTTAAGGGCCCAGAACTCAGAACATTTCAGAACCCCAATTTAGCCGTCTCTATTGTCGCTCCCGTCTCAGACGTTCGCACTGTAACAGCGTTAATTGAAATTGCACAGTATGAAGATGGGGCGACTTTTAATTGCAATATTTATATCAAGTCTTTTGAGAATCTGTCAGTTCGTTCAAAGTCTTTAGACGGACCACGGTGATACCAGAAGTTTATCTTCCTTAAACAACAGTTTTACTTTTAATGAGATTTGCCATTACACAGTCCTTTATGTGGACATCTTTGAAATAGTTTGTGAAAAACAAGAGTTTTGCAAACCAAGCATATGAAGGGGTAAGGAACTGAGGAAAATCACGAAAATCCTCAGTAAGGAGAAGCGAAGTCTTCGGCGATAACCTAGTCGAATGCATGAGCTTCTCTGCTCGACAAACGAATGAATGAACTGTGGTTCCTTTCTACACAACCTTGCTATCTGACGAAACCTATGCCATTTAATTTCTTATTCTATAAGCAAACAGTTTCTACACAAACACTTCTGACAAGGTTAAAACCCGGAGAATTACTAATATTTTATTTTCGTAATTCTATATCCTCTTTCAACAGCAACGGCTCTATTCATTGAAGTGTGTCGCATCGCTAACATATAAGAGCCTTGAGTTTCTGCAGCGGTAATTACAGGTTCTCTTCTTACGGTTAAGTGTGAACGTTTCAGCTATTTACTTCTTATATGCAACAAGGTACCTTTCATGATATTTCCTTAAACTCACAACACGTCATGGGCTAATCTTCATTCAGTCAGCCACAGTTGGTTGGTTACTCAAATACTGCTTTTTTTCTTCTCTGTTTGTATTATCGTATCTTGGGCTACACAAAACAATCTCTTCAACTGTCTTCGTACATGCATAATTTTATCTCCTGTTTTTTTAAGGATTAGGCCATCTATCCTTTCTTAGCTTAGAAATAACGTCAGAATTTTTAAATATTGTAGAAATTTGGACTGTCGGTGCGTCGCAAGAACTTCGATTACACATGACACCTTTGACAGAATTAAAAGCGGAGATGTATCCATATTCTCTTTGGGATTTGAACCCACGATCTCAGTGTTCGAGCGGCCGAAGAGAGCATTTGTTATCAGAACGGCCGCCGTGATGGCCATATCCTACCCGATATAAGCGAAACTTCTGCTTGCCTGTGACACGACAGAAACCAGCTTTTAATTTACAGCGCTTCTTTTCATTTTCACATGAAAAGTTTTATACTCCTAAAAGAACAAAAACTCAATAGGGTACAATGACCCTTGTTCTTCAGAGAACTGCCTAGTCAAGGAGGGACGATAGGAGAAGCGAACACGATGCCTGCAACATATAATTGGCTGTTGTATCTCGCTCAGTTTTTTTCTCAATTACTTTCTGGGCTATTTTCTCTCTTCTGTTACCTTTCATGACCTTGTTCTGGTTTATAGAAAAACGAAACTCATCACAACTTAATGGTGTTGCAGTTCTTAGAAGTTCGAAATAGTGCATGTAGGGAACAACAAGAGTCAGTATCATGGCCTTAGATATTTCACTATTCTTTACGTACACGGACGGACATACGAGTATGTTATCAGCTTTAGCCTTTTAAAGTCGTGATATTGTTTTAAAATACGAGCATATTCCGCCTTTTATCTGTTTTATGGACTTCAGCATAAAATACTTTTATGATAAAGTGCACAATCTAATAACATACGTAAATGTATAAAGAAAATATAAATAATTAATTACATGAATATTTTGATATGTAACAGTTAATTAAATAAATATACAGATATAAAAATAACTAATGAATTATGTTAATAAGTAGGCAAAAACAACGAAAAAAAAAATACTAAGACACGGATACGTTGCCGAATAAATATGAAATACGATTTCTGATGAACGTTGCGATTTACGTGTACATAGTTTGAGACATGACAGGGAATTCAGGTACAGTGCTAATTGCCCGTAAGTATGAAACGAACCGTCGTCAGCACTACGCATGTCACGTTTATCCCATTAATGGGATGCAGCTTGTTTTCACGTCGTAGCTACGTGGGTCCTTCCACACTTCTTCCTACACATTCTTTTATGCTACTGTATACGTTGTACGTGAAGTACATGAAATAAACGCATAATAGTAATGTCATATCCTTACGCTACACCCACGGAACCCCTGAAAAGAGGCTTCAAAGAAAGTTTGATACTGTGAAGTCTACACTAAAAAGTTTGGAGGAGTTGGTTTGTGTGATTTTAAGGTAAACCTATGCTAGTTGGTTTTTTATCTGTTTAACATAAACCTGGGCGAGTTAGCCTGTATCTATTTAACATACACTTGACTTTATATGAAGTGGAGACCTCATTTTCTTTTCTCCCCCACAGATGAGTTACTTATAAAGTATTTGTGCGTGACAGACCATTTGCTTCTATTCTAAACAGTGTATAATGATAAGCATAGGAAATTTCATTCTTTCTCCTGTGGAGTATAGTGTTTGTAGAGGGTAATAGAAAAGTACCTTCGCAGCTGTGCAAACGTGCAACACTGTGCTGGAAGTGGGAAATCCTAGTCCATAAAACAGTTTAGGTGACATTCCTGAACTTTGGACTTGCCCGTGGGGGTTACGTCCAATAATTACTGTAACCGCAAGTACTTGATGTTCATTTACTGTTTCTTCTACTCTAACCTATATCATACTTGCGACAAGTGCACAGGATATTCTCCTACACGTCAGTAATTTATTACTTTTACATAAAAGAACTTCAAAAACAGTGGTTAATACCGTTAAATGAGACTGGAAATATCAGCAATTGATGGGAACTCCCATAGCCTCCTTTAGGCAGTATCCCGACTTTTTCTTGGGCAAAGTGTATAACAGTGACAAGCAGCAGACAGGACTGTAGATCACCTGGCCTAGTATCAAAGTTGGTACCTCCCACAAATTAGTTACATTCACGTCAAAGTACTTGCGTTTTTTTGTAGTGTTTATTTGTAGTATTAACATAAATCTGCCAGAACGTAGCATAGGTTCGGTGGCCGAACTGCTGAATAATTCTATCGACCAGAAGTATATAGTCAATAAATGAATACGAAAACAATACCTGTTTAAAACAGCCAAAAATACCTGTTTAAAACAGCCAAAAATACCTGTTTAAACTAGTCAAAAATACCTGTTTAAAACAGCCAAAAATACCTGTTTAAAACAGCCAAAAATACCTGTTTAAAACAGCCAAAAAGTAACTTACAGAATGCCCTTCCGTTTCCAATTTACACAAGCCCACATATTTATAGTCTAGAACGTTATTTAATAACTATGTTTACTATAAGATAATGTAATGTGTATACACATGAAGTATAAATGCCTGCTATTTCTCATTTGTCTGTAGTTACTTTCTTCTCTCTGGCTGTATGCCTGTCACACACCACCAGTCACGTCTATCCACTTAATAGCCCTTCAGAGATAAATGTCAAGGTTTTCCACTAGTGGATACGTATGGCGAAGGAGACAGGGCCATCTTCTGAGCTGCAGCATCTGGGAATTCCAGACTCATCTCTGTTGAACACCATTTGAAGGGTAAGTAAAATTTGAAAGGGGCTTCAGATCAAATGAGTTTTGGAGTTGAACGATATTCAACCACATTTAACACTAGCAGCCCGGAGTTTCTTTATCTCATATTATGATGGATTGTCAGAAATTACGTATGCATATTAGCTTTTTTAGCCGATCCCAGTGGCCATGCGATCTAAGGCGTGGGTCTTCGGCCGCTCGCTTACTAGGATCGTGGGTTCGAATCCCACCGGAGGCATGGATGTTTGTGTTGTGTTTGTTGTAAGGACGATAGTATGGAACGTAAAGTGGCATGAAAGACGAAAGGATTTAAACAGTACAAAAATGGATCAAAGGGAAAAACTCCGGACAGAAAAAAAAATCCCACCGGGGGCATGGATGGCTGTCTCTTGTGAGTGTTGTGTGTTGTCTGGTAGAGGTCTCTGCGACGAGCTGGTCCCTCGTCCAGAGGAGTCCTACCGACTGTGGTGTGTCTCAAATGTATGTGACCATGAAAACTCGAAGAAACGAGGAGCCCCAGGCCCATATAAGGCTGTCGAGCCATACAAACAAAATTTTAACGTATTAGTGTCACCCTGTATAACTCAAGGTCTTGCGAATAACAGAACACTATTACAAGGAAAACTACTGGCGTGTGCAATATTCAAAGACGCGGAACTCACTCCTGATGCGAATTCTTGGATTTTCTATATGAACAATACATTGTCATTGTGCTGTTTGTTACCTACTCATCTATACATTTTGCCCCTCTGCTCTCCATACAAATCAGTGTCCCGTTTTGTCACTCATTGCTTGACTGCTCTTCCCACACTGACACTCCGTAACAAAGTGCTGAACGCACTAATGAATTTGAAAGCTGCTACATTTTATGTAAATGAATAGAATTGAGAATGTAGATGTTCGACGTGGGAGTGAATACCTTTCATACAAATATAAATTCGGTACTTGGCAAAAAGCACTGATAACCTACAGTGCATGCAACAAAAATTCTATTGTCGAAAATACTAATCAGCACTGCAGATATTACATTGCACGCAGATAACAATCCGTCAAATTAACGTCCAGATATTACACTGTATATAAATTAGTTATTTTCTTTCACCATATTAAAAGTGATTTGAATAAAATGTAGGCCCAGATTCTCTTGTGAAGCATGTACTTTTGTCATATGACCAGCCAACCTTAATTGGCGAATATTACATTGACATTGTTCACGGCTAATCTTTTATCCATTGTTTGCAATTTACTGTATATATTACCTTCTCAGCTCATTCAGCGTTAAATATTATTTCTGTGATTTAATAACATGTCATTAAATAACTTACAAAACAATTAAAAGTCATCAGTTTATGAAGAGTCACTTATAAATTTAAACAGTGAGATCCGCAATTCCAACATGTCAGCACAATCTACTGACAAGCAACAACAGTAGATACCTGATGGCCTTAGAAGGCAGAATATATTTGTAACACAGAGTGCTCGAATCTTTGACAAGTCTGACGGCTTTTTGTTCAATCAAAAACGTGAATGGTAACACCCTGCATAATTTACACCTGACCTTGAAATGGGATACTTAAATTATTTTATCTACTTAAAATTACTCATCCATTTTCTTCAACAGACCATCGTATTTGCGCAGGTTCTTGGTTTTGTGTGCGAAAAAGAATGGTTTATTTAAGGACACTCTCAAGTGCTAAGATTATAAATCCTCGGTGGTAGATGAATGAAACATGAGTATTTAACGTTTTTGGGGTGATGCTGACAGGGATTGGAAGACGCTATGGAATGGAAATGGATGTGGAAAAAACTAAGGTAATGAGAATCACATCACTAAAAAGGCAAAAATATTATCCAAGCAGGAAATGGCACATGATTTCATGATAATCCTTAATGTCTTAATGTAGGAATTTTCGCACGGAAAGTACGACTTTCCCATACAAAAACCAAGTTAGGTAAAAAAAAAAACTTCCCTGTTGAAATTATCAGTGAATATCCACGCGTCTCTGCAGAACGTAAATAACCACGCATTCGGTCTGGCTCAACAAAAATAATCATATTTTCATGTTTCATATTTTACGCTGACATTTTTTATATACGTACTCCAAACTTTAGGATCCTGTATTTTTTATCCTTTGACAGAAAACCTCATGCCTAAGTGCCATGACCTGTGAACATGAAAGGAAGAAGAGGTAAATATCCACACCAGGGATGTCCAAAAGTTTCTAGGAGGGGAGAGGGCTACAACAGCTTTTGTGGCCTGGATCGGGGGTCACAAATGTAAAAATTACAGTAAGCAGTACACGTAGCCTAGTAAATTATTGTGTAATTCTCATAGTGTATGTACATAACTTATGATTATGCCGTGCGCCGCATAACAGAAGGTGATGGACCGCGAATTGCACGTCCCTGATCCACTCATTCCCGACTTTTGAACTAAATATTCTGGACGGACACTTTGAAAAGTGGGATGATTAGAGGACATTTAATCTAAAATTGTGCGGAAGGAAGCGCTCTCTAGCTTAATAGAGGCACTATCTCGGAATTTGTCTTGTGGGACTGGGGGAAACCACAGATAGCCTCAGACAATTTCGTGTTTCTGCCGAGATTCAAAATGGGCACATTCCGCACACAAGCATAAAAGCGTTATCGCTTCAACCAAATTGTTCCGTTCGTGATTTTCGAAACACCTTTCTTTTACCTGCAATTGAGTCTGAACAAATGATTCAGCTTAAATGTGTAATTGTTATTCGAAGAAGGAAGAAAAAATGCGATTAGCAGGTAAAAGTTTAATTCAAGGTTAAAATAACCAGTGTGGGCAAGGAAATTTTTGAAGAAGGTGAAACAAAACGTTTCTACCTTTCGAAATTACGTAAGATCGAACTTAAAGAAAACCGAATTTTTTATTAACCAATAAATTGTATTCAAATATTTCTTTTCAATTTTCTTTGTGTACTTGTGTGTAGAGAATTGTATTATTATAGACATTAATATCATGCTAATTAGTCTCTCTCATTATGGCATGGCGCGTCCTCAGGTTTTGGATGGAAGAGACGGCCTCCAGTTACGAAGGTTTGCTGCAAATATCAATATATTCTCAACTGCCATTCGTTTATGCACGAGCACGTTACGACGGTGAATGAGAATCATCACTGAGGGAAAGGAGTTTTCGTGCATAAAGGTAAAGTTCAACCTAGAACAGGCCATGCAGGCCCAGACAGGGAGTAGAAGTATAGCTCAACTATTTCTTTAACCTCGGCGCTAGATGGGGGTGGGTGTTCAACCGCTTTACCCCCGGGAATGATCCGGTACCCATTGTTTAGGAGGCTGCGTAAGCACCAGGGCCGGCCTGGACGTGTAATGAAAACCTCGCCCCCACCGGGATTCGATCCCTGGACCGTCCAGTTCGTAACGAGTCGCTATACCGACTGCGCTATCCCGTTTTCGTACATAAGTTTATCATACAATCATTTGTACGAAACCGAGCTTCTTACTATGACGTCAGAAAGGAGGTCCAAAAAGTTTTGGACTGTGAAATGAAGACAGAATTCTGACGCTGCTGTCAGGAATTGAACCCTCAAAGTGCAGCACACATTCGGTTACTTTACTCACTGAATGTTGCCGTATCTCATATTGACTGACTAGTGACTGATACTGACTTCGACGTACATCGTCTTCCTTGAGAGTTTTATTCCATTCTTAGCTCAGTGATTAAAAATTTTACTATTCGGGTGGAACCCAAAGTTTAAGGAGTGTTACACTCCGCCAGTGGACGCCATTCTCAGCTCGTTAGATTAATTTTGTCTTTCGACTGAACGTTAGAATTAGGGATAAATTCGCGAACGAATATTTTACAGTTACAAAACCGGATAATGTGACTTCCCATTCGATGATCTGAACATCAAATAAAACTCTAATGTCACAGAAGGTACGTTTAAAACTTCAAAAACACTAGCACTTAACGAGTTTACTTCTGTGAGTTATTTTACAAAATAGTTTTACTTGGAATATGTGGAGTTCACCTCCATGTACCTCTATGTATTCGAGGTCAATAGCTTGAACACAGAAGAAGCTTTACCCTTCATCACAGTCACTGCCGTAAGAACGTTGAAGGATGTTGCAAATTTTAAGCAATATGTGGATGGCAGGGGATCATCAACAGAGGCTTGTCAAAAACTGTAATTTACGGCAATTAGGAATGTGAAATTTGTCATTTTATTTTAGCAGCTTCCTGTTTCCTCATTTAGCCTTTTTCTCTCTTGTATTTAAAATACTGATGAAGCCCCTATTTGCTAGGACGCAGCACTTAAATGAGAGATATTTTGGAGGACGAAAACTGCAACAAACGTGCTACGGCAGGTGCGTAAATTTGGTATATGCTAGTGTGTATTTCCAATTTTGTCCTGCATGTACTGTCGTTATTCTGGACAGTTCTGGTGTTCCGCTCTACATGGAACTAACATGATAATGACGAAGAGAAAGGGACCCGCTTCCGTCACGGTCATGTGTGGGACTTCCCAGAAAGCAAATGAACGATCACAGCAAGGGGGGAAAAACATTTTGCCGTTTCCACCGAGTAAGCATAGAGGGTTGAATGTACTGCTTCCCATTTTCTGAATGACGTGTCATGCTGACATATTTCAAGGTGACAAATGTCATTGCGTAACTATAAATAACATAGGCATAAAAATGCCTTGAACAGAAGTAAATGAATAGGACGAAACAATGTTTTGGTCTGCAAATTATTAGTAACTTAATAAGCTCTTTATTCCTTACTATACTTTATTTTATTTCTTTATTTCTTTTTCCTTAATTCTTTTTAGGCACATTCGCAAAACTGCAAAAAGCGACTGTTAGCTTCATGTGTGTCTCTCTGTCTCACTGTCTGTCCGTCTGTCTTCGTGGAACGAGTCTGTTCCCACTGAATGGATTTTCATTAAATTTGATATTTGAGGATTCTTCGAAAATCTGGCGAGATACTTATATTTTGATTACAATCTTACAAGAACAACGGGTACCTTAAGCCGCGTCCACATTAATAAATATTTTTGTTGTGTGTTGTATTTGACACAAATTTGTGCGTGCGTTAACAACTTTATCTCAGTGTGGACGTGTGTGCCGCATATGAACGCGCACAAAAGTTTTCGTGACATTCAACACACACGATCCATTCTTTGCCGGTTTTTTAAAAACATCAAAGAGATTTGGGCCGAAATATAGTAATAGTGTGGACGTATCTGTGAATGTGCAGTGCTTTTGATGAATGTTTATGTTGCCACAATCAATAATATTTTATTTGATCATGTCTGGTACATTGTTGATGAAAAAGAAATGTGCTGCTTTTATTATAATGCATCATTTAATTAAGCAAAAAGAGAAGAGAAGCTTAACAACAAGGCGTTTTTGGATAAAACATCTTTATCAAACTAAAAATCAAGATGGTGGTGGCAGATTGTTACAAATATTATTAATGGATGAAAGTACAGGCAATTTTAAAAATTTTTTGCGTATGTCTTCAGAAGACTTTGAGATTCTCATAAATTGGATTGGACCTAAAATCCAGAAAATTAATAAACAATTCGGAGAATCTGTACATGTGAAGGAAAGATTGACTGTCACATTACGTTTTCTGGCAACAGGAGATTCGTATACATGTTTGCAATACCTTTTCAAAATATCTCGCCTAAACGATCCTAGCAAGCTTGCAATTTTTTTCTTCGCACCTTCTTTATCGATTTTTAAAGATTTCCCAATTTCGTCCCAAGCATTTTTTTTTATTTTATTAAAGTGCCACTTATCTTTTGAATCCCACAGTACCCGATGATTTTGGTACTTTGAATGAGTAGCTAAACGTCGTCCTTGTCCAAATCCATTTCTCTAGGTTAGTAAACTGCTAGTAAACAAAGGCACGTGTTGATCACAGACGCACAGCGCACAACGTAAATTTTTATGTAGCATGGACATTTACCTTGCGGCGAAAATGTGTGCATTGAATTTTCACATTCAACACACACCAAAAATATTTACTAATGTGGACGCGGCTTTATATGCTGACCGATGTAAATTTATGATAGTATCTCCCTAAATTATTTTAGATGAGAAATTTTTCAGACAGCAATTGTAGAGAAAGTGAAAACACACATTCTATGTTCAATAATTTTTTCCCCTACATTTGTGCCTTT
Source organism: Reticulitermes speratus (assembly GCA_021186555.1). NCBI lineage: Eukaryota > Metazoa > Arthropoda > Insecta > Blattodea > Rhinotermitidae > Reticulitermes > Reticulitermes speratus. The sequence goes on from JAJKFL010000006.1 coordinate 25,305,558, forward strand.
TATGAGATAATGTGGAAAAATGTGTTACTGTCCGACAAGCCACATACTACAATATAATACGATATAATACGACGCAGAAAAATGGGATGTTCATCCCGGATAACTAAGGCGAGAATACAGAACATAATATTAATACTTATTATTGTTAACAGGAGTACGAAGTAATTTGTAGCTCGACAACAGTGCAAAGGAAACAAATTGTTTAATTTCAAGGCAACCCTGAACACTTTTATATTGTTGACAGCTACATGTATACCAACAACAATGAAAATGGAAAGTATTGTTGCATTTCCATGCAAACAATGATTACGAGAATGAGCCACACTTTAACCGTGTAATACATTGTATATTTTGTCATATCTTCTTTTGTCAGTTTATTAAACTCTGTATTCAAACTGCAACTTCATTAACGAAAAAGTAAAGTTCAAGTAAGAAGAGAAATTGTGTCTAAGTTTTATCTTACAAATTTTTAGTGTTTTAGGCTTTGGCAAATTATGTCCTTGACCATTAATCTTAATGTATTATGATGTGCTCATGAGGTCTATTTCTGTAATATGGTCTTATCACACATTCAGAAAGAGGAATTAAGTTAGAGGCAATTTTCATTGTCACAGTTAAACATTCGCCACGGGGTGTTTTTTCATGTGATGTTCACCTGCTACAATACGTAGTGCAGAAAATGGAAGAAGGATGACGAGGCCGTTTTGCAGAGAACTGAAGATTGAAGGTGAAGTTGTTTGGAATGGTAAACAAAGAGAAGGAAAAGGAATTAGACAGTACGTAAGACGTTCAATGAGACTGACCACAAAATGAAGAAAAGAGTAAGAGAAAACGTGAAGTACACTTACGAAATAACAAAAATGGACCATTTCTCTTTCTTCCAACATGTCCTTGTCATCCTTATTAACTTTTTTCTTTATTAATTCTATTTATTTCTCCTTCTTCCTCTATTCTTTGTTACATATTTATTTATTTTAGTTTTTATTTATTTGTTTTATTTATTTCCATGCATGATTAAGAGAATTAGTGCTTAAGAACGAATATCTGACTGTCTGTATCAGATGTCTAGTTGCTGTGATATACTGAAAAAATAAGCTGCCTCATGGAACTCGGAATTTTATTGCAGTAGCACTGAATAACTTCTCCTGACTATCTATCAATTTATGTGGAATTTTAATTTCTCACAGTCGCGAATATTAATATTACGGACTTCCTGAAAGACAGTGTGTGTGTTTTGGTACATAAATGTGTCCGTTTCGGGGTAACCTGCTGCTAAACTCAGTAACTTGAAACTTTAGAGAGGGGGAACCATGAATTTCTTAAGGCAAAGTTGGACGCTCCTATACCGACTCAGTGTTTCTTTGAAGTTTATTGCCATCATCTTCTGCTCTTCTTCGTAACTGTTACAAACCCCGTTTGCTTCCCTACAAAACGACAGAATTGTAAGCATTAACACTCAAATATGAATGGTGTCAGACTGCACGATAAGTTGGCAAATTCTTGCGATCGGTAAATTTTAGATGTTAGTACATTAGGCCTATTATTAAAAAATGAGTTTCTTACTGGATAAAAACATGAGTCTTGAGTGTCTTCCTGCGATGAGTAAGCATATTGCGGAAGTCTGGGATTTGACGTCGCATAATATAGTAGATAACGTACGAAATTTTCGGAAAGACTTGCCTCCTCCGTCTTCAGAAAGCAGCATGGAGACAATAGGTTCCTCCAAATTCGTGGTGCGTATCATGTTTACTACACGGAAAAATATCATAGAGTACCGGCATTTTATTAAAATGTGTAAATATATAAATATTTTTTTAGATTTAACATTCAAAATTACGTGTTAATGACGACTTTCTCTCGTGGTTAATGTTCGTATTAGACCCTGCTTTATTTTAATTTTCATATTTCAGATTTTAAACTTTACTAATATTCATACTTTAATTCTAAAACTTATTTCTCCATATCTAGTTGTGAATGTCGTATCATAATATTGCGTGCTGTTTTTTCCGTTTTTCATCACGTGATTGTACACAAACATTAGGTACATAATGAAGGACAAGGTCAAAGTATTTATCACAGTTGGAGAAGAGAGACGGGGGAGAAACATTGTGGGATAAAGGTGTAAAAACTGAGAGCATTGCTAATTCTGGTGAGCAAGAGCAACAGAAATTCCCCAGGCAGATGTAAGGGTATAAAATGAAATAAAGAGCTGATGCTCGACAGCAGATGGACAAATAGGCTACTGGGAGTCGTATCAGAGGCATCAGCCTACCACAGTCTTGGGAATCATGAAGCTCTTTACTGCATTTCTCAGTGGGTTTTGCGCCTTTGTGGCCGTCGTGGAATCAGCCGCATTTCAAGGTATGTAACCACAATGAGGGTAATATTTCTGTATCGATCAGTACCCAACCTGTGCAAAAGGATTTCTTAATAACTTTTTGTGTAATTCTTGGACGATTGCGGCCCTTTAATTAGAATTTTTTCGAACATACGTTTCAACATGTATGTCATTTTAACGCTGCTTGACATGTCATTATAAGATAATAAATGAAACCAAGTTCGGAGGCCAGACAGTCTCCAGCTGGTGTCTTTGTGACACACACACACACACACACACACAAACACACACACACATATATATATATATATGTGTGTGTGTGTCTTTGTGACACACACACACACACAAACACACACACACATATATATATATATATTGTGTGTGTGTGTGTGTCTTTGTGACACACACACACAAACACACACACACACACACACATATATATATATATATATAATTTCCGAACGTGTTTCTTAACAAGCAATTCAAATAATTAGTTAAAAAATATTTTTATGAACTTAATATTGTTCATTCCGTACATTTTCTTTATATATATAGTCTGACAAATGTACACTTTATTCACATTAATTGTGTAACACGGTCCTACATGTTTCGAGCCTCAATTCTGGCTCATCTTCAGGGACTCAATATTTTATATTACACATTTGACATCAATTGGTACAATTGTTAAAATAGTAGAAACTGAGTAACATGAATATTTACAATATTGTTTATACACTGGTTAAAATAATAAAAGGTAAGTAAATGTAGCTGCTGTTACGTTGTTATAAATCAAGTCTTATACAGGTTAAAATGTTAAAAGCCGAATAATCTGTGTTGTTATGGTATCCTGTTTGTCGGAGTTGGTTGACTATTAGGTGGTGAGAACAGTACTAATAGTCAACCAACCCTTTAATTCTTGAGTCATTTAGTGACAATTTTTAAAACTTCTGTGACTACTCTAATTGCTGGACAGCCGAGAAAATGTGGCTCGATATATGGCAGGGGCAAAAAATCCTTTTATTCTTCAATATGTACCGACCAGGTCTGTGGTCCACCTAGCCTCCTATTCCATAATTACTGGGGCTTCAATCCAAAAGAGTACACAGCTGCATTATTTTAGACTTGGTCAATTACAATTCGAAGAAATTATTCAGTTAAAATTTTAATCATGTCGGTATTTTAGGCATTGTGTTAATATTATTATGACTAATCGTAGTTGACAACTATACTAAATTTACATTTAGGTTTGAAAGAAGTTATGATTTTTCGGTACGATTAAAAATAAAACTTCCTCGGCAAAATCTAGGTAGATAACCACTACGAAATTTCGTCGAATTTCATGGAATAGTTTTTGGAGATGAAAGACGCGGATGGACTTAAAGGTACGACCACATGATGAACTAATATTATGCACTTTGTGCAAAAGAATAAAGACGAAATCCTTGTGAAAAATAAAAGAAGTAATGTCTTAGAAATGATAATATAAACAGTTTGTGCCTACATAAACAGTCCTGCAAATAGGCCTACTCATAAACAGAATTTTAAATACACGCTTAATTGCCGTCGTGTTAAACTCTAATGTAGTTTACCATCATGTGGATGACTTTGAATAAGGCTGGACTCAATCAGTGTACCTCTGCTTCTAGCTGTTCTTATTGAAGACCCGTACGCCCCATATCCACTGGTATACGCAGTTCCTACTTGGAATGGAGAGGATGAAGCTCTGAGACTACGTCGATCTCCAGATCATCATCATGGCCATCAACATGGTGTGGGGGGGCCTCTTGTCGGTGGAGTCAGCGGCAGTAAGTCTGAGGCTTCAAGCAATGCCGGAAGTTCCGCCGTTGGTGGTACTGGGTATGGTGGAGGTCCAGGTTTTGGAGGAGGACCAGGACTAGGAGGTGGCATTGGCCATGGTGGAGGTCCAGGTTTTGGAGGAGGACCAGGACTAGGAGGTGGCGTTGGCCATGGTGGAGGTCCAGGTATCGGAAAAGGACCAGGAATAGGTGGTGGCATTGGCCATGGTGGAGGTCCAGGTTTTGGAGGAGGACCAGGACTAGGAGGTGGCGTTGGCCATGGTGGAGGTCCAGGTTATGGAGGAGGACCAGGACTAGGAGGTGGCGTTGGCCATGGTGGAGGTCAAGGCATTGGAGGAGGACCAGGAGTAGGAGGTGGTACTGGCCATGGTGGAAAGCCAGGCTTTGGAGGAGGAATAGGACTCGGAGGTGGTAAAGGCCATGGTGGAGATGTTGGTGGAATTGGAGGAGGAGGACTTGGTGGCTCCGGAAGTTCGTCTTCTTCTCAGAGTAGCAGTAGTAGCATCAGCGGCGGCGGGGGTGGCAAGAGCGGTAGTAAGAGCGAGTCTAGTTCCTCAAGCGTCGCTTCTTCTGGCGGTGGTGGTTTTGGCGGCAAAAGTGGATCTTCCAGTCAGTCCAGCTCCTCAAGCCAGTCGTTTGGTCGTAGAAAATAGAGACACTTACAAAGAAAAATCTGCTTAGTTAAAGCTATGACAATTTTAATCACTAAAATACAGAGAAAATACATCGATAATGCAATATATTGTGTACTTGCTGTTACTACAAGTGAAAATTTTCTATGTCTAAGGAGAAAAATGGCGATAAGAAAATGCGCGTATTTCACTCTTGAGCAATTCATGTATAGAAAATATATGATTGAATAATAAAATAAATCTAAAAAAGAATGGTTTTGAACATACGAAATATGTGGAAGGTGGCGTTGAAAGAGCACAAATTGAGTAGACACGAATCAAAATTTTAAAATCCTTAATTTTTATATTCATACAGAAATAAAAAAATTAGAGGAGCGGAGAAATTCTTATAGTGCTTATAAATTCAATTTTGATAAGAACCTTTTCATATTAATGACATTCCAGGATGCAGAATACTAGAGGAATGAAAATTATATACTTCAATTAATTGTTCTTACTATTGCACTAGATATATATGTTTAATTTCATTGCTGTGTCATTTCGAAACCTTAAAACTGATGCTCGTGTTTTGTGCATTATACAATTATTTATCACATTTTAAACTCACTTTCCTTTGTTTTAAAGAAATACACGCCTAATATGAAAGAGACTGTATTCTATAAATTCTGAAAAAGAACCATTCTTTTAGGAAGTTCTGTACGCTATTTTATTGCAGAAGATTTATTAAAAATATTATTTTTAAAAAGTGTTATAACTTCTTATCTCCTAATTTAACCCTACTGTTCAAGTTCGTTTTATTTCAAAAACTTCTTCACTTTCCATATTCCATTTCCATTTCTGTTGCCGAGGTAGGGGAGGCTCTTTTACCGACATTCTCAAACACCCAAAGTAGAGAGAACAGTGCCTGATAGCGCATGTATGCATTCGAACCATGAGATATGGGTAAAGATTTACACTCTGAACACGCAATATAGTAGGCTATATTTGCCTTCTTTGTGAGCGTATAGTGTGGATGACACAAAGATACGTGGCTGTTATGAGGAAACAAAAATATGCGCACGATTTTTACAGGAACTCCTTGTGAATGTGGACAAACTGGGAACATAGACGTAGATTAAATTGAGCCACCTCCATTTGCTTGCTTTCCGATTCGACGCTGCAGCCTCCGAATAAGGTTCAACCTTATGGGTTCGCATTATTGTTGAATACCTTACTTAAAAGACAGGGAATTTCTTGTAGAAGTAAATAGCCATGAACCTCCTAAGGAAACCCCGTATCATGAAATTAGTTAATATACGTTTTTTTCACAAAGTTTATTCCAACAACTGCACAACAATTAGATACTAAATTATACAATCGCATGGCAAGCCTCCTACGTGTTTCGGCCTTTTTCGGCCGTCTTCAGGTAGGTATTCGACAAAGAAAAGCACAACACTGGCTAATTATGTCATGAATGTGCAATTGTAGAAATTTTAACTCTACAATTGCATAGTCATTACACAATTAGTCAGTGTTGTGTTTTTTTTGTCGAATACCTTCCTGAAAATGGCCGAAAAATGCCGAAACATGTAGGAGGCTTGCCATGCGATTGTATACTATTGTATCTAACTGTTGTGTAGTTGTTGGAATAAACACTGTAAAATTACTTTACTGCACGGAGCATGGACAATATTAAATTATTAAGTATACCATCTATTTATCAATTAACGTGATTGACATTACACGCTTCTTGCAAACGACACTTCTTATTGTCTGTATAGCGACTCGCTACGGGCTGAAGGGTCCGGGGATCGAATCCCGTTGGGGGGAGAGATTTTCTCTACCCGTTCAGACCGGCCCTGGGGCCCACCCAGCCTCCTGTACAATGGGTACCGGGTCTCTTTCCCGGAGGTAAAACGGCCGGGGCGTGGCGTTGACCACCCACCCCCATCTAGCGCCGAGGTTAAAGAAAGATTAGCGCTATACCTCTACTCCCCCTCTGGGCCTTTATGGCCTGTTCTAGGGTGAAATTTACCTTTAACACTGCAAAGTGTAAATGTCAAATACAATATGTGCAAATTACATAATGTGTTATGTAACAAGATGCTTTCAGTGACTTCTTTGGAAGTAACATTTCAGAGTTCCATTTTTAAAAACACCAGTAGAAGCCTGCCCCCTCCCCCCATTCCCTTGTTCAGTAACGGATACTTTTAGACTTACGAGTATATACACTAATTTTCCCATTTTTATGATATTCGGAATTATTTTAGCAAATCATTGTAGGAGGAATTTGAGTGAATGGAGCTGTCTTAGGATCGAGTCTAATGTATTAGCAATGTTAAACACTGATCACTTACACAGTGAACTAGGTGACTAATTATGTAGAATCGTTCCAGAGTTTTCTGTGTGCAGGTACTGCGTCGTATAAATCGTACAATTTAGAATAAACGTTTCAGAGGAATTTGCTCTATCCTTCTTCATGTTTAAAAGCCTTAAACTCATACGAACCTCGTTAAAATTGAATTAAGAATGGTTTTTAAACTACTTTAAAAATGTATTACTTTAATAATTACATGAGAAGTATTTATAGCATGTATTTATAGAAACAAAATAATATTTGTATAGTATTATATGTACGTATGTAAATTACCTTATAGGTCCGAATGTTGGGTAATAACGATAGAAAAACTGTCCAAGTGAAGTAAGATTTTGGACACGATATTTACGACTGACTACCTGGAAGCGCATGTGTGAAGAAACAGGGTAACAATGGATTCAAGTACATTTTTTTGAGAGTACAAAATAGGATTTTAATGTCGAACGGACACGTAGAAAAATGAGAAATAATGAAACAAAAACTTCCACAGATACATTCATAAGGAATTAAAAATGTTATTGGAACCAATGGTACAGTGAATGAACGGAATTTATAAGCCACTCACTAGAGAAAGTTTGAGAAAGAGTAGTAGAACAACAGAGAACTCAGAGGAGCATGAGACTGGAGAACTTTAAAAAATCGGAAAAACAAAAGAGGAATGAATATGAAAACACAATATAATTAATAGGCAAAGAAAAATTTGCAAAACGTTACAGAATTTATTACCGTGCTTTGATTTATTTCTGCCATTCAGTATGCTTCATCTCCGAAAACAAGTGACATGCTGGTACTTCTGGTTTTTTCAGTACGATAAATTCTTAATGTCACGGGAAAAATAATTGTAACTTTAAGCATCGAGATATCTGTAGAGCGATTGTCTTTGCATTTGCAAAGAAGACGATCATGGACAATAATCTACGCAGAACCGCAGACAATTAGCCAAGTAACTAATTGTCTATCAAACTGACTCCTTCTTGAGAAACCAATAGTTTCACAGGTATTCAATAAATTCCCCGCTTTCGTTTCCCTATCCTGAGCCAGATTATTCCAGTCCACACCTTCCAAGCCTATTTCTTAATACCCATTTTAATATTATTCTCCCATAAAACCGCCAACAAGACATTCAGTATATTTTCATAGTTTAGTGAAACATAGTGCTATGATTGGACGTACATCACTCAACCAATTAAATATTTAAACCAAAATATCATCCAAGGACTTATATTGCATTGCTGAAAATTAACCTCTTTATGGCGTCAGGTCTGCGTGGTACGCAAATATCGACTGGAAGGCAAGCGGTTTGGGAAACGGATCAGTGAAAACGCGTGCGTGATCACGTCACTATCACTCGCGTGATTTAAAAAAAACCACAAACACAGAGTACCCATCAGAAAAATTTGCGCGATCACAGAATAACGCATGAAGCTTCACGCATTTACGCATGCGTGTTCCTTGAGGGCCAAGTATTGATATTCCCATCGCTGACTGCCGTCCCTGAGAAGAAGCGATGAGCCAAAGGAACCCCCTGGGAAGACAGGAGTGATTAAAAGAAGAGATAATAATGGTTGTTAGTTGGATATGGGAAAAAAATACTGCACGTGACGTCATAATTACTGCAAGCCACTGGTTTGCCACGGTACCTGAGTAGAGCGCGAGGCACGTGTTAGAATACCTTTGTTTGTACATAATTCGGCATTCCGTGAGGCACGTGTTTAGAATGCCCTTGTTTACTAAAAATTCTGCATTCTTTTTAGCCAATTACGACTTGAGATTTGAATCTACATTCGTTGCGCGTGGCAACCAGTTGCATTAATCTTTGCTTGGGAACGACTGTTGCGTTATTTTATTGTTGCAGGAGGGGAAGAGCTGTTTTGCCTTTATAAGAATCTGAGAGGGAATATTTGAATTTTTGTATTAAAATTCGAAAAAATCCAACTATACTCATTGTTCAAAATGTTACGTGACTTACTGACATTGTTTAACTTAATGAAGATATTCAGAGTTCTATTAAATTAAAATATCCACAACCAGCAACACAGAAGATGTCCGCCTCTCAATACCTTCTGCCATTTTATTCCAATTCATGGTTCATCAACAGATGATTTAGACGTTCACGGTGTTATTGTGACCACATATAAATTCGACCTACAACTTTTATACATGTAAATATAGAGTTTCTTTTATAAATTTAAAGCTACATTTTATGTTAATAACACTTAAATTTCAGTTCTTACCGCTCAGAAAACATTCTAATCTTCTGTAAAAGTCTAACCGGTTAGTAATCATTGTTTTGAGAACTATACGAAAAGAATAAATGTGTTATGTGGGTAAAATTCAGGACATTTTTATATAGTAGCAACTGAACAGGTAGTATTCTACGTTTATGACTTTAAAATGATTCACCTCGTCGGCGTACTTCACAAGCGATTTTTAATTAATTACCATTGAAGTACACACGTATATTATATTTTAATAACAGTTGCACATACACCAACCTGTTTCGGGTTGCAGCTCTAAACCATCCTCAGTAGGCCGTAAGTAGAATAAAGTACTAAAATCACTGAATACTCTTAGCTATGTACGGTATGTCGTCAAATAGGTGAGGAGCTTCGCACTCATAAGTCCTTGTGAACAAAGTGTGCTTGTAAAACTTGCATTTACTGGGAGGAGTAAATCCCATTTTCCAAGTATCGTATCTGTGTCAAATATTTTAAGCGAGTTAATTTGTAGTGACCCAAATTTTTAGTTTACATACCTGTTACTACCTTCCTGTATTATTATTATTATTATTATTATTATTATTATTATTATTATATTTCGGAATTTTTACCAATCCATTTTATCAAGTGTTGCTGTTCTCCCAGTTTACACGTCCGTAGTCTTATGGTAATATTTTACTAGAGGGGCAGGGATGCTGTATTTTGGAGATAACTTCTTGAGTGTCAGTATCCAAGTGATGTAACTGCCGTGCTTCCATTGGGCTTTTATTAGTTACTTACTAGTTATTTCAGATTCCCAAACTTTCGCCCATGGAAGAACCGTTAAAATAATTTTTCATGTCCCAAGGAAATTCTACCTGTGAAAATTTTACATGCCAGAAAAAGCTGATGGTGGGGAACCTTTTTGTCGCCACCGTTGAGGCGGTTCTGTAAAAATAAAGGACGAACACAGACACGGTACAATTAATACAGCCTGAAACACGAACTGACCAAAACAAATGGCAGTTTGTAGCGAACGGAAATCACGCCTGTACTGCCAATTGTCGGATATTACTTCCCGCGATATTTAAAATGTTTCCCAATATTTCAATTATATATTTTTTTTACTTTATTGAATGATTTCACGCGGAATCTCTAACTACGTTCTGCGGAATGCTAGGGTTTTGCGACACCCTGATTGGAAAACACTAAATTAGTGACTAGTATTGTATTACGTTCCAATGGACCTCCTGGATCAAATGATCATACAAAACTTGATGACTAGAAAATTCAAACATGCGGATCGTTTGGACTGTCGTTTTTTAATGACTTCTCTTCGCAAGAGTCTAATAAGTTATCTGTCTTTGTCTTGTGGATTATAATTGAAAACAGAAACATGGCTGTATGATTGTTAGTAGAGACTCTTTTGATGGACACTAATTAATAATAAAGTCTAGACCTCTAATAAGAGATAATTGCAAGAAGTACGGCAGAGGAACCTGTAGGCTTGCACAAATATATAACATTTTTCTTAAGTTTGTTTTCGATTAAGTAATAATTGCTTTCTAGTAAAAACTAACCACTCGTTTAAAAACGTTAATCTTAACACATTGCCAGCTTTTCGATTGCTTGCAAAGTCCACTACGTCTTAATGTATTCAGTAGAACAGTTGAGGTGAAGTCAGCATCTGACTGTTGATTCCAAGCATAGGATAACATTCTGTGTCGGAGATAGAGGGAAGGCAACTGTTTTATGTTATGGTTAGAAATGGGATAATTATTATGGTGGCGTTGTACCTGGAACCACAAATTGTACTTTGACGTCAGGAACGAACCGTACTTAAAAACCACATATTTGTCTGAAGAAACAACTTAATCCATGCCATCCTTATTTCTCGCAGGTTACACATTTTATCTTCTGGTCTGTTTCGAGTCTGAGGTCATTCTGAATTCATAAATGTTCAGACACTCTGGAGGACGTCTTTGACAAGCACACTAACATAATAGAACCCAGTCCACTCGACTCAAATCTGCCTAAGATGCTGCAAAACTAAGGCTTCTGTTTTTAATTCCCTCGACTCATGTATGGTGACAAAGAGAAGTTAACACCGAAATTACATGAAAAGATTTTGGCCTTCCTTTGCAGCTTCTTAGTACTTATGACACAATTTGACTCGACTGGAATCGATTTGATTGTTTGTCGCCGAAACGTAAGTCTTCTGCACTTACAAGGTGTAGGCCTAATGAAGAAGCTGTATGTGAATGAAATGGGGAATTCCATACAATATGATTTACATGCAAGTACTTTTAAATACATTTATATTTATTTACAAAAAATGCATTTATCTTACTTTTCTGTAATTCACTAACAAAATAACTCATTACAGCCAATGTACACAGAAGCTTCCTATTATGTATGAAAATTAGTTCTGTAAATTATGTTGGAACTTTCAGTATTTTTACGTTTGCTATATAGAATATACGTATAAATTCTAGTAGAGATATTTTTGACATTTAGGCCTAACCGTTTTCTGTATTTTTCCTCATTTAATAACAGACATAATTCTCTCCTCAAAAGTAACAGAAATGACATTTTCTTTCTGCGTACAAAATCAGAGCATAAAATACTGGTTTTTATCGTACAAAATCATCGATACATATACACAACCGGCGATTCGGCCTCTGTGTATGACAAAGTTTTAACATACACGTATATTTTTTTCACATCAAGAAAATTTGCGTTCCTTCCGGCTTCTCTAAGTAGATCTATGCAGAATTTAAGTAACATTTTCCGTTACAAAATAGAGAACGGATTTTTATTTTATCTTTGAAGACTGAAGTTCCTTCAAATTGTATACAAAAATTCACTTTCTACTTTACAGAAAAGAAACACCATCTCGATTGTAAAGACAAATCATTTAATGCTGATAATTACACGAAATGTAAAATGAGCAATATTTAGAATTATTAAATGTTACAGCAGGCGATACGTATAGTTACCCTGAGCCTTAGATAATAAAAGTCTTTCCTCCAAAACTAATATCGCAAATTCACCCCAAAATTCTATTCTACCGCATACAGTGCAGGTTAAATTAGAATGCGTAAGTTCGCAGACTTGTGGTTCTGACAAACACATTTTGTTGAGACAGAATAAAGAGAGCACAGTTTTCACAACCTGTTTATAAAGTAACGTACCATTAATGTAACAAGTACACAGCAAAAGCCTGGACATTATTTGTCTCTTTCGAAATGTACCTTGCACAGATGAGGCGTAATCGGTGCAGTGACTAGGCTACAGGCTGGGCAACCGAGGAAGCGTATTTCGACTTCTGGCAATCACAAGAAATTTTTCTTCACCAAAGTGTGAATAAAGAGATCTAGGGTCCACCCATCCTCATATCAAACGGGTCTCTGGGGCACTTACACCGATGTAAAGCTACCAGGAAGTGAAACTACCAGTTCATTTCCATTTAGTGCCGACGTTAAGAATGACTGGAGCTATAGCTTCATTCCCGCTTGTGCCTAATGATTTGCACAAGGTCACCTTTACTTTTACCTTTACCTTGCAGAGCTATGAATCCCTCTCTGTCTCTCTAACATCGAAACTGACATAGGCCTCTAAGGACAAGACAAGCAGTTTCTGCTACAAAATTATACAACACTAACAGCAAACGAAGACACAAAACAATTATTATTTTTACAATTTTTGTGTAATTCCAGTACTTGTTAAAGTAAAATGTAAATTTCACCCTATAAAATGACATGAAGACCCAGACGAAGAGTAGAGGTATAGCTGTACTTTTTCTTTAACCTCGGCGCTAGATGGTAGTGGGTAGTCAACGCCACGTCCCGGCCGCTTTACCCCAGGGAAGGGGAGGCGGTGCCCATTTAACTGAAGGCTGGGGTGGCCCCAGGGCAGTTCTGGATGGGTGCGGAAAAGCTTGCCCCCACCGGGATTTCTAAAGTCTTTCGATGTTTGATAGAGATGCATATAAAACGCCGTGTGATCGAAGTAACGGTAGGATAAAAATATAGCCCTCATAACAGATTCTTACTTTGGTCGTAGCTCGTTAAACAATGGCAAGAATATTAACGCAACCCTTGACAATTAGCTTTGTATCTTACATTAAAGTTATAGTGTGCTCTTCTTGACTGTACTTAACACTTCGATTTGTATGACTAAATTGTTTATTCAAACACGCTGATAAGATTTCCTTGGACGGTGATTTCTACATGTTGCAAAAATTCCCATTTATTTGTGCTCCAGAATTTTCCGTATTATGCTGTTCCTTTTTTTTTTAATCTTTGCTTCCTGGAGCCTCTTGGACGAGAAGAACAAGATACTAATCAAACAACTAAAACAATACCGTGGAGACTCGTGAATTTTTGCAGATATGGAGCCAGTGCTTCTGAATGCAATAGAGCACAGAATATTAAATACTTATTTAAAAACTTGGGCTTTATATCAAGTCTACAATGTAGAATTTAATACTTAGTTGTTCATATCTCTCACTTTACTGACATGTTGCATTGTATCAAATGATTTTTCCTGGGTCTTAGTGTTAGAACCAACAAGACCATCATTTGGGCAATACGTAATCTTCACGAAAACTAAGGAAATTTTATAAAGTATGATAATTTAATCAGTCACAGCTTTTTAGCAACCAAGAAACTTAAGTCTGTGAGAGGAATACTATTGAATTCACTGTATAAATACTATTGCATCACTACTGGATGAGGCGTTAGACTGGGCGGACGATCGGGAACCAGCTGCTCCACTGATTGAACCAGAAGATGATTGGCTGTTAGAACTGCTGCCACCACCGGCACCAAACGAGCCAGAAGATGACGATGCATTGCTCTTAGATTCACTGGATGAACCACCAAAATCACCAGAACCAGTAGACGAAGCCTGACTCTGAGAGTTACTTAAAGAACCACCGAATCCTCCACCGGATGAAGATCCAGATAGACTTTTAGCATTACTGTAGGAGCCACCGCCGCCACCACCACCATTCCCAAAGACATGAGCAATAGCAGCTTCATCACCAGAACTTCCGAATCCACCCTGAAAATTACCGCCAAATTCTCCAACGGTAGATTGGCTTGCAGCGTTACTGGCTGCTTGAGAATTTGTTCCGCTTGGAACAAATCCTCCTAACTGACCGCCTGATTGACTTGCAGAACTACTTCCCGCCTGAGAATTTGTTCCGCTTGGAACAAATCCTCCTAACTGACCGCCTGATTGACTTGCAGAACTACTTCCCGCCTGAGAATTAGTTCCTGTAGGGTAGAAGCCTCCTAATCCACCACTCGACTGACTGCCTGAATTGCTAAATGAACTGGATTGACTTCCTCCTGATGAACCTTTAAAGCCACCACCACTTCCTTGGTTGAAAGAACCAGAAAGTTCATGATTAGTACCACCATGACCTCCGCCGAAGCCATTAGCACCACCGAATCCACCCCCTTCATTGAAACCATGTCCTTGATTAAAACCACTTGCTTGACTAGCAGCATTGCTGCTGGCTCCAGATTGTCCTCCAAATATTCCACCTCCTCCTGGTCCAAATGCTTCACCTCTGTGCCCCCCAGACTGACCACTGAATCCGCCACCCACTTGGTTTTCGAAATTATGATGCTTTCTAAACCCTCCAGGAGGTGGAGGACCAAAACCAGGACCGCCATTAAATCCTCCGTGGTAATTAGTGTAGGCATTGCTTTGGGCTTCAGATAAAGACCCTGCAGAACCACCTCCGCCTACAAAAGAGCTTGAACCTGCATCTGATGCTGAGGAACCAAATCCTCCACTGCCTCCACCATGTGACTGTGACGCAGCATTTGATGCCGCAGAGCTATGACTGCCGCTGCCGCCTCCATAAGTCTGAGAGGCGGTATTAGATGAGGCTCCACTGCTACTGAATCCACCGCCACCGAACGAATTTGAATGGGCGTTTGAGGCTGCTGAGCTTCCACTTCCGCCCCAACCACCGCCGCCACCAGAATTAGCATTGGATGCAGCGTTCGAAGACGATAAGCTTGCTGTATTGCTTGTACCATGGGATGCAGCATTGGCAGAAGCCGTGTCGATGTTAAACTTGAGGAGTCCCAGCGGTCCTGTAAACTCCAAGCGTGAGGCGTGAGAGTCAGAATTCGAACTTGATCCGCCGCCATTGTTGCTAAGAGGATTCAAGATCTTCCGCAGGCCACCGAGGAGTCCACCTCCATCCAATAGTGACCGTAAAGGCCGCTCTAGAATCATAAAAATATATAGGTCTATTAAATAAAAATTATCCACTCTTTGGAGAAAGAGAGACAAAAGAAAGAAGCAAGGTATTCGGCATTAGTATTCTACGGGATATGAGTACTTGGACGTGTTTCAAGGTCTCCTGTATTAATTACGTTACATTTGCCTGGTATTTCGCGTTTTCCGGCAAGAAACAGTGTCTACTAACCGAATACAGTGTTAATAATACAGAAATTTTAAGTTTTTTTCCTTATAGATTAAATATTTTATTTTCATAAAAATGTAACAATGCACTTCTACAGCCCTTGGGTCTGTGTTCTTAATGAAAGAAGGAGAACATAGCCTTCCCCTTTAATCTAGAAGTTACCCACGTGTGTGATATCGTTTCGTCATTTTATCATCTTTTATACACGACATTCTGATGAAGTGCTGATGTAGCGTATTATCAAAATAATTTACACATTTTAATTTTGCATCGCGTGTATTATCCTTGAAACTCATTAGCACATTCTTCTGTAAATAAATAGGCTAATTTGTTTACTTAACAACACATTGTCAGTAATTAGTGAGAAACTACGTCAAGGGTTAAATATAATAATTTAAAACATCGGGCATTAACTGTCAATGCCTCGTTGATATTCGAAAATATTTTTAGTCTACTTTACCTTCTTAAGGAAAGAAAGCGGGTTTACGGGATCTGGAGTCGCCATGAGTTATATATGTACAATTGTGTGTGTGCGTGCGTGCGTGCGTGCGTGCGCCTATCTACGGTCCCCCATTTTACGTTTTGCAACTTTTGAATGATTTTCAAGAAATGTGTTTTAGAATATGTCCCAACAACTTCATATCACTGACTTTTCTGCAAGCAATAATAATTTGACTTCGCTGGGTTTCGATCATACGATAATGTGAGCACGAGTTCAATAACCTAACCCATGAACTAGATTCAGTTTTGCTTTTCGATTATAAATACCGGATCTCTTTCCTGGGGGTAAAGCGGCCGGGGCTTGGCGTTGACCACCCACCCCCAACTAGTGCCGAAGTTAAAGAAGGAGTAGAGCTGTACCTCTACTCCCTCTCTGGGCCTTCATGGCCTGTTCTAGGGTGAATTTTGCCTTCTTTTATTATAAATTTTCTTTACCTAAACCAGACAATGATAACCCATGACTGCGAATCTGTATGTCTGCAACAAGAATGCAAGTTTCAGTATTTGTAACCGTTCCTGGTTACTCCCGAGGTGGTTCTTGGTTGCTGATTTCTAAAAACCGTACTGCTAATTAAGTAACAAAATGTGCCAGAGAGTAAACGACTAACTAAATAACTGAATAACGAACTGTCGATTTCCTCGGGTATCCAACACGAGCCGCCTAAGCAATCTGACGTATTAAAGAAGGCAAATTATGAACTAAAGAAATAACGTGTGAACAAGAAAAAACAAAGTGACCAATTACTTGTGGGCTGTAAAGATTTCCTGTATGAGTGGCGGACCAAGTAAGCAATGAAACTGCTTTTTAAATGATGGTCTTCTAGGTGTTTACACAGCACAGTGTAATGATTTTTTTTCCCATTGTTTCGGAGAAACTTGCTGCCTCCATTTTCATGGTGACTGAACTTCGTTCAGGTGGAATATCATTCTAAAACAACCAAAGAAACCTGAAAGCAACTGATTGACTGACTAAACTGACTAAAACCTCATTCACTTGCCGGTAGTAGCTTCAAACCAAAAGACACATCACATCTAAAAAGCAATTCTGATTCGCCCTCCATTGGATAAAATTCGAAGTCCCATTCGCCTTCTATTCTCAAGAACCATACCCTTCTGATTCGTCTTAATGACATCCTTACATTTCCTTCACATTCTTCCACGTAACTCTTCCACCACATTTCCACACCAAAGTGTTCTGTGTACTCTTTCTCTCCTAGCCTATCTAGATGTCCAGCCCATCCTAACCTTCTCCTTGACTTTGTATTCCATATTAGCTGTAAAGTTTCTAATTATATTGATATTTTTACACCTGGATTGACTTTTACATAGGCGTTTTTTACGCAGTTAAGCCGCCTTATGTGAAAATCATATTTGTCTGTGGCTTAGTATCAGAGACTAAAGCGTATGTCGGATTTTCATATAATTCACATTAGGTGATCTTTGAAAAATGTTGTCCTTCATGCACGATTATAGTGCAAATCGGCTCAGTTAAAGCTATACGTTACTCCATGGCGTCAATACATTTCTAAAAGTACCTTCCTTATTTCTTGACCTATTTGGGTTAAATTTGTTACAGTAGATACCCACATAATCCGCCGAATAACTGTGAGCTTCGTACAAATTAGTAAGTAAAATCCATACTTGATTTGAGGGCTTAAAATCTATTTTGCCAGTATTTTCTACATTTTTGTCCTAGTTTGTTAAAATTCAATATATGAAATGTTCATAATAATTTAATAAATTATTGTTAGTTTTGCGAATATCAGCGCAGTGAAGGTTCTAATATACTTAGGGGCGTAGAGGACTTTGCATCCGTACTGTCCACATTTATTTTCCGATTTGGATTAAATTCGGAATAAGAGGTATACACATAATGTTAGTGACAATTTTTCAGTTTTGTGGAAATTGATGTAGGGAATATCATAAGTTTTTGTAGACATAAATGATATCACGTTTACGCCTATACCTTAAAACCTCATGACTTTTGAGAGCAAGAACGCCTTCATGAGTTCTGAAAACTACGCCACTTGGCACAACATTTTCAATTTTGTTACATGCGTCCGTCAAAAAAAGATGCCATACAAAGTAACGGGTAAAAAGATATATATACATATATATACAGAGTCATAAGTTTTTCAACTCTATAATAAAAACATTTTTAAAAATGCATTCTTCTAATTTTACCCAGAACCTCATTCGTATTTATTACCGTTGCCATATACTGTACATAAATTTTGAGATATTTGCAAATAATCTGCTACATGTTTGTTTGCATTATGATTTATTTTGCTGATTTAGACTTCTACGATTTTTATAAATATTGTAAGAGTAAATAAGGTTTCCCTTACCGTGTTTTGGGAAAGAGTTCACTTGGTGTAATCCGAAGCACATTAGCACTGTCAAGGGCAGCAGAAGTGCACCACGCCTCATTTTAGGTCAAACACACACCACACACTTCCTTTGTGCTCAGAGATTTGCTTAATGGTGGCTGTTACTCCTCACACTCTTCTTTTATATAACAGAAAATACGAAGAGAATTAATATGCGTGTGGACTACGTCTGATTGCAGGACCGGTTATTCTGCTGCCGCTGCTGCTGCTACTTCCGAGGAAACCCAGTGATGTTTATATGACGTCAGAGTTGCAAGGACTCAGCAAAAGACTAACATTACTTCTGTCGCATATGGGCTATTCCAAGTGTAATTACGCATCAGATTGTCTCCCAAATCTTATCCCTTAAAGGTTTGTGTTATTTAATTTTATATGCTTTCTTTATATTTATGTTCATAAATTATATTTTAGTGTTGTCTTGATTTTTGCCTATTCAGGTGTTTCCTCTCCTGTACTCAGTATGAATTTAAATTGCATTTAGTATTGCAAGTATAAAATAAGGTTGCTATATAACTTCCATTCTCGCTCAACTTTTTGTGTTATATATACTAATTTGCACGAACCTGAAATCTAACATTTCTCAAGAACGAAGTGTCGCACAAACTTGAACTGTTAAGTGAACATAACTTTTGTAGCTGAACATTTTTGGGCCTACTTTTTTTGCAGTACGACAAACGCTTAATAAAATAAAAAGGAAAAAGTGCTATGTAAGGCCATTTTTTTATGTAACAAATATATTTTTCACTCTAAGACAAGTGGAAGACAAGTGATCCACATTCCGACACGGTCCTAACGACTGTTAATTTAAAAAAAAAAAATATATATATATATATTATGTGGTACAGAGTGTCATAATTATATTAGCTTGACAAGGTTTTCTATCCATCTTTACTCTGAAACAACAGCACAAGTCAAAAGCACTATTGTCTTATTGAAGCAGTTAACTCCGTTTAGCAGAGATCTTCAGAAGCAAACATTTCCCTAGTCAGTCAAGAAATTCCCTGCTTTTTATAGAACCCGAAAATTCTTACCACACTCAAACGAACCCGCCACTTGTTCCTATCCTGAGCCAGATAAATCCAGTCCATGTCCTCACAACCTACTTCTTTAAAATATGTATTTATATTATCCTCCCATCTATGCCTAGGTTTTTCAAGTGGTTGTTTCCTTCAGGTTCCTCCACCAAAAGCCTATATATAGTTATCTTCTCCCCTCTACGTACAACATGCCCCGTCCATCTCATTCTTCTTTTATGATCATGTACGTGTCACGAAGCTTCCACTTTGCAGAGTTCTTTAGCCTCCTGTTACTTCTTCCCTCTTAGGTCAAAATATTTTCCTCAGCATCCAGTTTCCTATTACCCTCAGCCTACGTTCTTCTCTTAATGCGAGAGACCAAGTTCCAAATTCCGTTCATTTTCCAGGTCCTCGGAAACACTTTGTCACGTGCTGGTTTTCTAAGGCGAGGAGTATTAGCCCCTCGCCCAAAACCCAGCCTGGAGGGTAATCCCTTGTCGGCTTGAAGAGAGTGCTTATTCAATATATTCCCAGCTATCCTCCATACATAGAGTCCGTTTTCTCTATCTGTAATTTGACGACCCGCCATATCGTAATGACAGGAACTCAATTAACATAGTTTCTTTCCTTCTAGGACTCTAGTCCCCTAAATGTTATGAGTTTATTCACTATTGTAACTTACTCTAATTAACCATAAAAATTAGAAGACTGCCAAAAGTAAGGTGTGAGCTTGTGACTCATGTCTTATAATCGTGCGGAGTAGACATAGTTTGTAAATTCATTTTTAAACACTTTTCTTACAATATTTTTTTACTGAGGATATTATACCTGCCTAGCAATTTACGTGTCATTACATTCCAGTAAACTTTGTAACAACCACCATGAGAACGACAAATATCTTATTGACGCCTACTTGTTTGCTAATATACAGCTATTAAAACATTTCACGTGAGCCTCCGTAGTGCACAGAGCCAGAAACTATATCGAAAATAGTGCAGATAATAAGATAATCGATAATATTTGATTTCGGCTACATGTAGAACAAAATTAGTAACCATGAAAATTTAAAGCATAATGGAAGTCCATTAAGTAGTTTAGGAGATGATTACAAATGCCGTACTGTGAGTTCATTATATTCATTATATACACTTATAAGTCATGCCAAATGCTCCAGAAATTTACGACAATCCCAGCCTTAAAAACAGAGAAGGGAAGCCGTTTCCCGCAAGATTTCACAGTCAAAATATTTCGTCCTCCGAGTGTACGTAAGCCAGAAGGTTTAATTTGACAGTTATTTTGTATTTTTTCTGTTCTGCACGAAGTCTGTAAAGTTAACATACATAAGATTGGGAGGTCTCGGATCTTGGGGTTTACTCCATGGAATCTTACGGATATTTTTACTGGTAGCATAAAATCAAAGCTCTTGGACAAAATTGGTTTTGCTTTGTTTTCATCTTTGTAAAATCTTGAAGATGAAATGAAACTTCACAAGTTTCTAAAACAGTGGAGCATCGCTTAAACATTAGGATATGCCAATTAATGAGCCTATTAGCGTGTAGTTTATTTACCTTGTTTCTATCATTTTTAACATTGTGTCCTTATGTAAGAAAATACAAAGAAATGACAACAGTGTCTATGAGGGCTACACTGTTATATGCAGCGTGATAAGACTTGCAATACTACGGAGTGTTTCCTTTATCGTTTTCGTGAACACGGCAGCTGTCACGAGATGTCCTGTCAGATGCAGGTTTACTATTCCACAAAGTTTCCGTGCTCAGAGAATAGATAAAAAAAAACAGACTCTATGGATTTGTATCTGTAATTAATTAATAAGAATGCAGATAGATACAGGAATACTTTTATGAAAATATGTGCTTTCGAAATTACGTTTGGAGAAATGTATGTCTATTATGTATTTTCTTATATCACTCACTTATTATTAGATAGTTTCCAAACAACTTCTAAGTTAGCGAAAGAGTTGGTGACGTTATTACTGAAGAAATAGCTGCGCGTCTCTCGTATTTTAAACAAGGATCAATAACCCACTGTCAAAAGGACCTTCCCTTTTCCTCGACAAAAATAAACTTTCCATATTTCCAACTTTAACGATCAGAGAAAGGGCCTCTTCACAGATGAATATCTTGGGATTTCAACAGAAAGCCTCAAGCATATAGAATGGAAAGTACGTATAGAGGCGTCACAGGGACAAAACACAAACAGGTAAGAAATTCCGAGAATTTTAAATGAAATATCCACGCTTCGAATGAGTGCATAAAAACACTAGACAAGTCAGAAGAAATGTCAAAACTAACCACTAAACCGAACAACGAACTAATTGGACAATTAACAGGAAGAATAAGTTACGGCATATTGATTTATTAACTGATAGAGAGCGCAGATAAACTGTACAATTAATCAGTCAACTCCTGATGTTCCTTGAAAAGTAATACCAATGTTTATTCGACTAATAGAGAAGAAGCTACTCGATGGCCAACTGTCTTACGAAATTAATGGATTTCGCCCCGAGACGTTTTAATCAAGTACAATTTTTACACGGTAATTTTCGAGGACCAATTTCAGAATTTTGTTCCACGTTCTTTCCCGAAAATCTTTCATCTGCAGACATGTAAATGGTCTTAAAACTGACAAATCAGCACTGTCAAATCTCGCAACAATTTTGCCATATGGAAGAGCTTTATATGTTACCTTATTATATCATCATCATCTTCGGTGTGTAAGGTAAGGAAATGCTGTTGAAGAAACACGCCATAACAAATCACCAAGTTTTTCATTAAATCAATCCGGAAACCATAGTCAAATATTGTGAGCTCCTATAGCAGTGTCATAGTGATGAATTACCTACCTCTGGACGCAACGAAACAATCCTACACAAAAGTATGTACTGCAAGCATAAATATATTTAAAGACGCCAACACACCTGACCGTAAAACTGCAAGTATCCAAGTTAGAACAGTGGAAAACACAAAGGAAATATATTTCCGGGTGTAATTTCTTAATACGAGATACACAAGAAGCCGATGGAATGTGTTTATCCTAATATCTACATGTAACAGGATGCAGGATAAAAACATTTGACAAACCACATTGACAGGAAGCAACAGCACATTTCCGATATCTACCACTTTCAAATGGAAAAGCCATCCATTCCACAAATTCGTTTTAAACCGCTAGCAGAATAAAGCGGATAAGTATCTTATGCAAGCATAAATTTTAAATTTTAAACCCCTATAAAATGTATTTATTTAGCGAACCCTGCACAGTAGGCACATTTTCGTCTTACGCTCTTTTTATTACGCGAAAACTGAGACACGTCCGCTCTCCAAAACTTAATGTTTTATATTTAGATTTTTAAAAATTTAGACTATAGAGAATGAAACGTGATGAGAAAGAATGTTCTAGCGATATTAGTTTTATGCTAACATGACGTGTCTACTGACTTGCTTGCCTTATTACAATTGGTATTCAACGCATTTTCGTGAAATTTGAAGCTCTTAGTAGGCCTATTTTGAGCAGGTTACTGGCTGGAAGCTTCAGGGTTTGATGTCCGGCAGGGATAAGAAATTTATTTTCTCTCCAAAGCATTCGGACCCGCTCTGGAGCCCACCAACTCTCCGATTCAATAAGTACCAGGGGTAAAGCGGCCCGGGCTTTTGCAGTGACGGCATCTTAGTCACTTGAACAATCGTAAGCTGGACAGCCACCAAGCCTCTTATATTGCCAGTGTTGGACTTTGCCTTGTCCAGTGTTGCCAACATCGTTTTACCCTCACCTGTGATAGAGTATTTCCATAGGCGAAACTTGGCTAATAACATTTGGGGGGGGGGGGGGGCAGAATCGACCGTGGCTCTTACGAACTTCAATTGACGAAGGAGTCAAGTTAGAAAGAAGGGGGAGGTTGGTTTGAACTAGTCCTTAATATACATACAACCCTTTCCCCCACTCTCACAAAAATTTTTTTATTTTCCCCTCTTAAAACCTGTAGAAAAAACTATTATTAGATAAAGAAAGTATTGGGGGGGGGGGGGGGGAGGGACATTTGCCCCCCTTGACCTCCCCCCTAAATTACGTGTATGAGTATTTCTAATAGCATGGATAGGGGTTGCTTAGTTACTAGAACGATTATCTCAAAACCTTCTTTTCTCCGCAGGTTTTCTTCCATACATGTGCAGACTGGTTATTGAGCCCAGCCAGGCTCCTACACAGTGAAGGCCGATGGTTATTTCCCTGGACAAAATATTCCGAATTGTGGATCTGACCACTAGATTCATGTAGTGCCGACAAGGTGCTGTATTTGCACTGCCTTACGAGATCTTACAACGGATCAATCATTTCTCCCCAGTGGGAACACTGATATTTCTGTTTTCAGGATTGCTCAACAGAGTGGAAATACTTTGTGCTTGGTAAATCACAAGAATAAGGGGAATCATTTGAGACCTTCGCACCGGCTTCGTTATATGCCAAGATCTTTGCCACTGGACGACCTTGGGGAATCTCCAACTCTGTTATAACAGGGGTGACCAAGGTATGTTATAGTCCACCCATGGAATACAAGAAGAGCCTTCCGCCATACTTCCAAAAGCATATTTTGGGAAACATTTATGGTTAACTACTATAATTAAAGTCCTTAATTCTGTATGGGAGGCTAGCACAAATTTAAATTTAAAACAAAATTGTAAAATTTAAGGATCACTGTCTGTTGAAAGTGTATTTCATTATAAATTTCTGGTAGTTTAATTTGCAACATAAATATAATCAAAATGTTTAGAGTCATTGCCTTATTTATAACTCTTAAAATACGGAAATTATTCCACGCAATATTTATATGTATGTTACGGCTTGACTTCAAAAAAAGTTACGATATTTATTGCTTACCGTCATAAAACGGAAGTATCTTTTGTGACACTATGTCCCTCCACTTCAGAAATTCGTGCATTTGCCGTACTATGAGACTAGGGAAATAAAAAAGCAAATTTGAGTTGTCATGAAATATGTTTCAAGAAAATCGATCCAGTTACCTCAGTAACCGCGTTATAATGTGTTAGAAAACATAATGGTGAGAAGTATATTTGCATCGAAGTAATGTTAGGAAGGGTTTTAGAAGAACAGCTAATATGAATAAGAACTGCATTAAATTGGCTCTTAATATTCGCGAAAGTTGAATTCTTGTGCAGACACATATGTTATTTATAAAACAATGTTTGCCTAAGAGTACTTATTTTGATGAAATAACATAAACTGTTAAGACTGTGTCAACCATAGCACTATCCTCCACCCGTCGCCCTGGCAGGAAGCTTGTAACTGAACAGTTTGCAGTGTCTTGCGTACAGGGGCAACGCGCAAGTGAAACACCCATCTTAAGACTGGGTCCACACTAAACTGACAAAGGCAAAATGTAAATTCACCCTGTAACTTGCCATGAAGGCACAGAGGGGTAGTAGAGGTATAGCTCTACTCTTTCTTTAACTTTGGCTCTAGATGGGGGTGAGTGGTTAACCCCACGCCCGTGCCGCTTTATCCCGGGAATGACCCGGTGCTCATTTTTAGGACGCCGGATAGGACCCAAAGCCGGTGTCAATGCTAAACTGACAAAACAGAAACAAAAGAGAGAAACTCGATGTTTTGCGACAAATCTGCAACAATTACGGAAAATTTATCAAACACTATTGCCACTTTGCAGTTTGACCTTGGCAAACGTTTGTGTTTTCTGCAACTCTCCCAAGTTCCGTCATCAGTCGGTAAAGTTCAAAAGGTTTCTGCCTTGTTTCAATTTTCACGAACTGGAAGCGTTCCGTCACACTCATAGCGTAACGTAACATTTAGGCGCGTTCGCTTATGCATTGTTGCCGTGGAAAGACAATAAATGTAAAATATTATGAATATGTGTGCATTCTTGCCCTAGTTATCCAGCATGCAAATCGCATCTTTTCTGCGCCTATTGTATTCTCATCTCTATCATATTTTTCCACATTATCTCATAAAGGGGACCGTTTTGCGGAAAAGCATTATTGAATATAAAATCTACGTTTTGATTTTCTCTACAATTTTTATCTGAAATATGTCTCAGTCTAAGAAGAATTCAGCGAGATATTTTTATAAATGTACATAGGACTCCATGTAAAGTACCCGTTGTTCTCGTCAGATTTCAAAGAAACTTGAATTTTCACGACAGATTTTCGAAAATTCCCCCAATATCAAATTTCATGAAAATCCATTCAATGAGAGCCGATTTCTTCTATGCGGACACACAGAGAGACGGACAGACAGACATGACCAAGCTAATAGTCACTTTTCGCTATTTTGCGAACGCGCCTGAAAACCCGAAGGTAAATTAGCCAATCCTTGTTGTTCTATATAAGAAACTACAAGCATTGATGAAAGGAATATTTTCCCCCATTTTCACACTGTTGCCATTGTCTTATCGACAAGGGACAGTACTGAACAAGGAATCCACGTTATTTCAGCTGTCACGGCTTTTTAGAGGTTAACAGCAGTGTCTGGAGTGCGTTAATCCATCGTCTATTTCAACACAGCAACACAGCCAGTCATTCTACTGACTATATGATCAGTCAGTGTAAGTTCTAATGTGCGGTCCACATCTTTCCCTCGCATGACAAACTCACTAGAACTATTAAAATTAAATACCTGTCGTCGCGTTTGATGTAATAAATGTTATAATTAAGGAATGACTTATATGGCATGGAGAAATGTTGTGGTTTTATGCTTTCCTTCGATTATATTTGGCAAGATCAGTCAAATTATTTCACTATGCAGTAAGTCCATAAATATAATTCATTGCTAAGACCAACCCAACGCATCTTAAATCAGTCTGGAGATAAACTACTCTCTTTTGATCGCAGGTTTACCAGTTCGCCAGTAATCACTGCGATTGTAAACAGCGATTCTCTATAATTCTAATTGCTACTACAACAGCAATGCATGTATTGGTCGCATGAGGACAGCATTATGTTGAGTAGCAATTTGGCTGCCATCTGGTGGGTAGAGTGCCGTTTGTCGCGGATTACGTTCAAGCTTGATCAAGTATAGCAGTTGTAATTCCTCAGTTTTCAGCTTCAGGCGCAGGTAACGTTACCGAGCCTAGGTTGATGTCAGGAGAGTGCACAAAGTCGTGTGCGCGTATATCAGTGTGTTTCTGCAATCGGAGCGTTCGAAGTACTAGTATTCGCCTGCTTTTTTTTAAGGGTCCCGCAGCAGATGCTACGGACGCACCGCAGCCTTGAGGCTTTATTCTCGAACACTCTCAGCCTAAGTTCTTCCTTCAATGTGAGAGACCTAGTTTAATGGCCATCTAAAACAACAGGAAAAATTACAGTTATGTATTCTGTAATCTTTATACAGTACTTTTCGATAACAGAAGGGAAGTCGAAAATTTTTGGGCTGAATGTTAGCAGGCATTCTCTCAGTTAAATCTGATTTTAATTTCTTCATGAATGAAACTTTGATTTGCTAATTTTGTTCCAAATTTTTTGAATCATGCTACACTTTCGAAGAAATTATATCCCATCCTTAAGTTGGGATTTTGTCCTGCTTTCTATTTACGAAACATGAACACACTTGCTGTAGTAAGATTGTGATGTCTGTAGCGTCTGGATACCACTGCTCACCTCTAGCTGGCCGGTATGTTTGTAATATTACTCTCAGGGATAGATGGTAGAATCATATGACGCCGTACATCCCAACCATATATATGTGCTGCGTCTGGATGATCCGTGCTTTATCTGTGCCTTCATGTGTTTGCGAATTGCGACAGCCGAATGCGACTATGTTGAGTGTGGGTGGAGGTTATTATATGTTTTTTCTCATTGAAGATATTAAAGGTGGGGCGTTGTGTGTTGTCTGTAACGATAGTGATAGTTTCGGAAGGATAAGGACTTCATATTTTGCAGGTAAGAGTGAAGTTTCCCTTGTTAATTAACCGCCTTCAAAATGTGGTACGTAATGTCTGTGACTGTTTCGCCTCTCTCCCGTACGTGGCGCTGCTGTTTTACCCGGTGGTGGAGCAAAGTCTTGTCACGATCTGTGGTTCTAAAAGAGTTCGTGCGTTAGTCTTGCTTGGGTTTGTTCAGTTGAGGGGCGCGAATAACGCACATTTATTGTAAATTTTTTGCGCCCCATTCTTTATGTTGTTTTTTGGACAGCCAAAAAACAGGGCTACCATAACTAAAAAGGGCCAATTATTTTTAAAAAGAATAGGTAATAATTACACATTTAAAAGATGGTCAAGCAAAACCCTTTTCACAGCATTGAACATATGGCAAAACTGTGTGTTCTTTTTTTATTGCATACAGACTCTGATGCTAAAGCACCTCTAGCCCCTCTTCAGCCTTTTAACAATATGAAATATAGTAGCCCAACCCCAAACCACCATCAATACCACCACCACTACTACTACTACTACTACTACTATAATAATAATAATAATAATAATGTGTATTTATTAATGTGCAGGCTTAACAGCAAAAGTGCCTATTATAAGGCCAGCAAAAACACACAAATAGTACACAATAACAGTACAAATACACAAAATAAAACACAGAATAATAATAATAATAATAATAAACATGCCCGCTGAAGAAAATTAAAGAGGACACGTACTAAATGAGCAGTGATGCCCTATGGAATTATAAATGACTACACTACACATCAGACAACAACAGAAATTGCATACCTTCTTGGTATGAAGATCCCTAACATAAAAAATCACAAGCAAACTAGTTACAAATATTCGAAGCATTTAAGTAGCGTAAAATCAGTGAACTATGAACATGTTAGAAAAAGGGTTCTTATCATAAGATATGATTAAGCACATAAACAATCCCAGAATCCTCTTATTATTGTCTCTTCAGCCTTATTTCAGATTTGCAAGAACTTTCAGTTTAAGACATATATCATAGTTCATTCATTACACTTCAAAATACAACAGCAGAATTCATGAGTGAAAATGCCAATGTAATGATACTATAGATCTTCATTTCTCTGATCATTCCCTTGTTAGTTCTTCAAACTTTAGTCAGATCAAAAGACGGGTGGATTATACTCACTACAGAGAAAATTCTTATTTTATAAAACATGTCACCTGAGCTATGTCTGGATGTGCTTTCAAATTTCTTCTAAAAAGCAAGTGAATACAACCCACTGCTCACTCACTGACGTACAAATGTCCAAGCACTTGAACACTTTATCCATAAATAAGTATGGTTCCAGGTGTCAAAAATATTCACAACGGCTGGTAACAGCAATTCGATCACGTTAACAACTGTACTTCAAGCTTCAGTAATGCACTTACTACATGTGATAACACTATAAGTGCCCTTTTCTTTCACGTAATACAAAAACTTTGGAACTAAAATTATTCTGGGGTAGGCCTGTAGCCAGGAGTGCAAGTGGGTGCATACACCCACTGTGAATTTGCAAAATATCAAAGACAAACAAGCTGATCAGCTCACTAAAAAACCTGCAACACCATACTGTATCCATGTGTTGATTATATTGAACTGCTGTCTTTGGAAACAACTCATTTCCAAAAAAGTACGTTTAAGCAACGTGATTTGTGCAGTGTTAAAATGTGCATTATGTAATACAAGCGTTGATTTTGTGGTCCTGACAAAGGTGCTTTTTTGCGCTTCTGCATACATGATAATACACAGTATATGTATAACAAAGCATTACATGCGTATGTAAATGTCTGCACGCACATACATCCACAATGGAAGCCGCTCTACCCACTGTGAAAGCAGCTGGCGGGTCAGACATACCGGCTCCAAACACAGGAAACAGTAGTAATCTGTGGTCGCCACCATACCAATGCCGCAAACGGCACACCATATTCGTAGTAGTAATCTGTGCCATATTCTAGAGAAGAGCCATGGTTAGCATACGTCTGTAGTTGGTCATAGCCGCGCACAGACTATTGTTTTGAGAAATAAATGCTCTGACTTTGCTGTAAATTTTCTCTGTCGGTCGAGGAGGTTTTAACTCTGCTGTTGGTGTTACAAAGAACCGGTTCCATGACAAAAGCCCACACGACAATTGCGCACAGATAAAACCCCACTGTCATGAATGCTCACAGGAAAAATACCCACACCGATAAATGCTCACACGGATATATGCTCACACGGATGAATGCTCACACGGATTAATGCTCACAAGGATAATTGCTCACAAGGATAAATGCTCACACGGACAAATGCTCACACGGGCGAATTGTCACACAGGAAAGTAATGGTAGTGTAATGAGGGGGACGAGGTTGAAATATCGCGCTGACTGTAACAGAGACATAGCCTACACGCTAACCTAAGTTTGTGTCCAGTGGCCATTCCCTTCATATACAAAACAGAGACATAGCCTGAACGCTAACCTAAGTTTGTGTCAAGTGGCCATTCACTTAATATACAAAACAGAGACATAGCCTGAACGCTAACCTAAGTTTGTGTCCATTGGCCATTCACTTAATATACAAAACAGAGACATAGCCTACACGCTAACCTAAGTTTGTGTCCAGTGGCCATTCCCTTCATATACAGAACAGAGACATAGCCTGAACGCTAACCTAACTTTGTGTCCAGTGGCCATTCACTTAATATACAAAACAGAGACATAGCCTGAACGCTAACCTAAGTTTGTGTCCAGTGGCCATTCACTTAATTTACAAAACAGAGACATAGCCTACACGCTAACCTAAGTTTGTGTCCAGTGGCCATTCCCTTCATATACAGAACAGAGACATAGCCTGAACGCTAACGTAACCTAATTCTTGTATGTGCGTACTTTCCTGTGTGACAATTCGCCCGTGTGAGCATTTGTCCGTGTGAGCATTTATCAATGTGAGCATTTAAACTTGTGAGCAATTATCCTTGTGAGCATTCATCCGTGTGAGCATATATCCCTGTGAGCATTCATCGGTGTGGGTATTTTTCCTGTGAGCATTCATGACTGTGGGGTTTTATCTGTGCGCAATTGTCGTGTGGGCTTTCGTCGTGTGCGCATTTATCCGGTCACCCGGTTTTACGTGCCTGTTACGTCGAATGCCGATTCAATCAAAGAGATGCGTGATCTTGCCATCTACTGCGAAGCATGTATACTACCACATATAACTCCAATTCTGTTACTAAATGTAGTTCGTGGCTGTAAGTTTTACACTGCAATACTTTCTGTATAATGTATGATGGTCCAAGTATAGCTGTCTTTTGTAGTGAATTTACTGAATGTTTCCCTGGTATTATCATTATTGTTATTATTATTATTGCTGCAACTGTTGTTGTAAGTACTTAAAGTGATCCGTGGTAAGTAGTCGGATGTGGGGTCGTATAGAATCCATGCCGCTCTGGTGAACGTTATTTCTTGTCAACGATTACCGTTATATATTTCGTGGAATAGACTGTTCTGTACCTCTAATCCATGGCTTCAATCACGGATTAACCAACAGCGTCGCCATTTTGTGGGCGTGATTGTAGAGTAAGGTAGGTGTGCAGTATTAATTGTTTAAGCAATATTTTATATTAAGCAAATTTTATACATAGTAGTATCGACTGTGTTCATATCCTTATTGGTGGTAGAACATTGTAAGGATTTACGGAACAAGAAATAAAATGAATGAATCAGTAAGAAGTAATCATTTGTCACTTTTGTCCCTCCTATATGATTCGACCGCTACAAGGTCATCATCAGGGAGGTGCATATAGAGGTGTGCAAGTAGAACAAATTATGTTGAAAGATGGGCGTGTTAAGTTAGATACAATACAGTTTATTAAAAGTGCTAGAAATTTTTAAAATATATAAATCAGTTAAGACATTTTACAGTTCTGTATTTAACTTCCATTGCCGACAAATATGTGTGTCAGTTTGTCATCTTCATTCAAAGGGAATATCCCTGTGTTTGGTATGTATGCTATGTTGGACTACTGAGTACTGCGGCACTAGGGGTCCAAGACCAATAAAAGCACTGGTGCTGGGGTGTGTAGATGGGGCTCGAGAATGAGGCATAACTTCGGCCTTAATCTCCGCACCACAGTATTCCAGGCTGAAATATACACCATTTAGGCATGTGTAATGGAGACTATAGAAAAGGGCTATACAGGTAGGAACATCTGTATTCTCTCTGATAGCCAATTGGCCATTAAGGTCCTTGACAGTTCCCAAATAAATTCTAAATTAGTTTGGGACTGCCATCAGTCCCTGGTGGAACTGGCAGAACTTAACAGATTCAACTGGTATGGGAGCTGGGACATGTAGAATTGATGGAACTGGAATAGCTGATCAGTTAGCCAGGCAATGCTCCTGTCTTCCACTTATAGGACCTAAGCCTGCCCTAGGCATAACTGCAGAGATTGCCGGGGGAGAGATCAGAGGCTGGATGAGTAGGAAACGGGAAAAGTATTGGCAGTCCATTCATAGACAAAGGCAGACTAAGGGTTTTCTTAAGAGACCCTCTTGTAAAATTGCTGGGGATTGAAGCAGAAACCAGCTAAGAATAATGCTGGGACTGCTAACATGGCACTTTCATTTAAAAGGACATTATTTTAAACTGGGGCTGGTAGACAGTTCTGGGTGTGATAGATGCAAATGCCTCCAAAATGGCCTTGCATGTTACATGTGACTGTGAGGCACTGGCAGGAATAAGGTTTAGACACATGGGCCATAACTACTTGAAACCAGGTGACTTTACTGACATGTCTGTCAGGAAGGTACTGCACTGTGTTCAAAGTGTGGGCCTGATGAAAGCTTAGGCAAAGAGTTGCCAAAAGATCAGAAACAGTAGAGTTACAAGGGTCATGGCGGTGGAGACCCTAATGCACTGTGTACTCTAACACACTGTTTGGAAATTCAGAATCAGGTGGTTTTCCTTGAATTTTGCATACTTATTGGCCAATACACTTGCAACAAAATTTTCATTGTAAGAAATTGCATTACTAATTTTGCAGATTAGTGGCAGTAACAGTAGCTAGAGAAGAGAATAAAGAGTGGCTCTGAGGCCAGGGGCGTGAAGGCAACCACTTGTGCATGGTGCCAATATCAAGAAGCTATTCTGCTACTCCCCCTTGTACATTGTGGCATGATGCTTTATTTAGCACAGGGATAGAATTATTTACAAGTAGTTTTTCATGTTAACAGGTTGTTTAAATGATGGTCATTTTTTGTTTTTAACACTGTGTAGTGTGCGTGGTTCTGACATTTGGGGGCAACACACTGCTTTTATCATCAGGGTAACATAACTTGGTTCATGTAACCATAATTTTAACAAGTGCCATTTTAACCTGAAAGTAATGTACTTTGTATTTCAGGCAGCAGTGTGGAAATGCCATCCCAAGTGACGAAGAATGAGACTGCGGTCATTGCCTTGGCAAGTCATCTTCCGGGAGCCCAGTGGGATCAGAGTCAGGAAGAAAGGTGCACAAAGATGATTATCTTATGGAATGTAACACCCTGTAGTCTGGCACAGAGGTATCATTAGACAGGAGCCTGCTGCCTTGATGGTGGCAGAAAGTGTCTCTTGAACACTGATAACTTTCTACCAGACTTCATGGCATCACACACCAGAAGACTGTCAGATCTAACAAGATGCAGGAAGTTCACCTCCATCGTGTACCTCATCTACAATCAACTGTCTAGGCAAGGTGTGTGTCATGTCAGATGTTGGAGTATGTGTTGTTAGGGAATTGAAACTCAGTGTATCATCAGCTTCGTCATTAATTTGGACATTACAGTAATGCGATTACAAACAAGGTGATCATGAGTTGTTGCCACTTTAGTAGCCAGTACAAACCTGCGAAGTTTGGGGGGGGGGGGGGGTGTTGGTTTGCAGTAGTAATGGTTGTTCTTTGCCTGACCTGCTAGTGACTGTTGAAAGCCCTGCTTATTAAATGGAAGTTGCACATAGTGTCCCTGGCCTGATGTTTTTGGATTTATACCGAGCGCAATATACGTAGCATAAATGATTGCAGATACACAATAGTTTTAAATATCACTGAAGATTGTGTAGTTTTCTTTGTAAGACTTGAATTTGTAAGTGCTTTTAAGCATGGCATTGTGACAAAATTGAACAGACATTCTGGGGGGTGGCATGCTGCATCCTCCTTCAGGGTTGAAAAGATTGAATTATGAATGTCAGATATGTAAGCTTTATTGCCCACAGTCATGGACACACATCAGTGAAACAATGTTTATTCTAAATGTTGTAGAATCTTGTGGTTTTGGCTGACTGAGGAGCATCCAGGAAGTCCCAGTGTGCACCTATCTTGAGGATGTTAAGACCAAGACAGCAGTGCCCAGTGGACCCAGTGCCCCATCTAATGCAGTTCAACTGAAGGATCCTAGATCATGTCGTCTCGGTACACAGGTCATTTCCCTCACCTCTCTGTGTAACCTCCAATGAGGAGTCACTGCATCAAAGGTGTGTATCATGTGAGTTGCCTGTTGCATGACACATTGTTTGGAAATAGAGAATCAAGTGGTCATTCTTGAATCGTACATACTGACTGGCTAATACACTTGCAACAGAATTTGCTTTGTAAGTAATTGCATTGCATTGCACATTACAGATTATTGGCAACAGCAGTAGCTAGATAGAGTTTAAAATTCTGTAAGCCCTCACATAATTGGTTTTGTTGGGTTGACCCAGCCTTCTATTCAGTAGGTGCATAATGTGACGAGTGTTCATTGCTCGCCTCTAGCTAGTGCCAAGGTTAAGAATCTGTAAAGTGTAGAGAAATAAAACGTCCATCACAACAAAACTTTTTATTTTTTTCAAGAGATTTAGTGTGTTCTGCGGCATGTTACGGCCAACTTGGCCATCTTCAGGTAATACAACTGTGCGGAATATGTGGGAGGAAATTATCGACATAAAGTATAAAAATAAATGGGATCTCAAAAAAATAAAAAGCTTTGTTGTGATTGACAGTTTATTTCTTTACATTTTATATATTATCACAACGGGATGTTAAAATAAAGGTTAATAATGTTTTATGGTGTGGAACAGAATTCAGCACAAGAACAGTTTTAACTCTTAACAGTAGAAGGACTACTAGCTGTAGATAATTGCCATGCAGATGCTTCTGTTACAATATTTCCCACAAGTATAGAGTCTTGATCTGCAAGAGGTTCAGCTGTGTAATTCACAGCATGACTGAATCAGTGAAGTGTTAAGTAGTATCAGATTGTCACTAGTTTATAATACAAACTTTAGGTCATAATGCCACACATATACCTTCGTGGTTTTGAAAACTGTATTGGGACAAACATTCTAGTCTTCAACCAAAGTACAATATAGTTAAGTGAATTTTATTATAATATGTGTTTTATAATGGTACACTTACACACAACACGATACGCTCAATCAGGCGAAGTGTTTCGGCTTAAACCAAGCCTTATCTCTTCCAGAAATATCAATAAAAAGTTCTTGACTCCCAATTAGGCATGAGATCTCATCATTTACAAAAATCTTATAAAATATCAATGAAATGGAATTCACTTGCATTAATTTAAATACAATAATAATAGCTCAGAATTCGCCCATCACCTTTTGGAAGGTGGCCACTCCTTTGGAAAAATCAATGACATTATGGAAGTTTGACGTTTTAGTGAAAAGGGGGGCATACATGGATACTGTAGAAAAAATGTTATATTTATAGGGGAACAGAAAGGGAAAACCAACTAAATGATAAGTATACAATCTCCCCAAATAAAATTTTGGAGACCAAACTTAGAAGAAAAAGTCATTTGACTAGTTCTTCCTTCCAACTCCCTCCAATGTAGAGCATCTGCATCGCAGTAGGCAGCTGTGCTTGACCAAGTACACAATAGCTTCAACTTGCAATGTTACGATAACATTGACCTTCTGTAGTACCAGGCACATAAAGTTTAAGTGAGTTTTTGTACTATTACACATGAAGAGGTAATCTATTAAAATGCTATTACACTTATTGGCCAAAAAATTTAATTGTTTGCAAAATCTATTAAATTTTGATTAGCCTTTTTTAATTCACAATATCATGTGGTAAAAACAATCAACACAAAGGAGAGTTTTTATTAGAAATCCCTCAGAATAAATCAGTATTGGAAGCCTTAATATTCATCAAGGTTTAAAAAGTAATCAATACGTCACGTCTAAAAGCTAGTCTTGTGCCTCAAGATTACGATCTGGGGTGTATCACGGGAAAGACATTTTTCACTCCCTACAAAAACTGACATATGTATTAGATTTTTTACACTTGTACCATTCTTATTAATTTTATATTTTAATATCTGTTGTGTTTTTTTAATATTTTATGACAGTTTTTTTTTGTAAAGGATGATCTCTTGACTAGTTGCAGTCAAAAAGGATTTATTGATAGTTGTTGAAGAGATAAGGCGTGATGATGGCCTGCAGTAAGCCGAAACTTGTCGCCTGATTGATCGTATCATGATGTTGTGTGTGACTGTATCATTACAAAATGCATATTTGTTTAATAACACAATGGGGATAAATCACCTTAAAATTTTATAATGTTTCAGCCCTTATTTTCTGGTTGTTTTGATTTATGTTTCTTTGTTACAATATAAATGCAATATGAAATGCAAACACATCTTTTCCAACCAACAGATGTGTGACACTGATGCGTGTTTTCTATTTGCAGGCTTTGGCGAACAGTGGAGCACAACAAATGGCCAGCAGAGTTCCATTTTCGCAGCACCAAGTACAACAAGCAGTGAGTCTTATCAGTCATGTATAGTTTTTAGTGCTACTGCTTCTTGACTTGCTTTGGATATAATAGACAGTTGTATGCTGATAGCTCATGTTACTGTCCAGGCATTACTACTGAACTAGCATTGTGTGGGTAGACTGTGTTACTAAAGTTGCATGTTCTGTATATACTCATATGTACACATTTGTAACAGCAATGACAGTCATAGTAAAAGTTGTTGTACTGGGGTCGAATCACGTCAAGTGACTGCTGGGTAAAGACTGTCAGAGCGTCTGGGAAGAAGAATATAGGTTATGGTGAATAGTAACGAGGAACAGAGTGCATGATGATGACAGTGCCTGGGAGGAACTGCAGTGCCTTGTTAAGTAGGGCCTAAGGGTCTGGGCTTGTTTGGCTTACAGTCTGATGAGAACAGCTTAGGGCTGCGGTTCTTGAAGCTTGTAATATCCCCCCCCCCTCCCCCACCAAGAATATATAAAGCTAGTGATTTCATTGGGGTTGGGCAAGAAAAAATGTTCCACATACTTTTAATAATTGAATTGTAATTATTATATCAAACAAAGCAATGATAGAACCTTACATCGAACAGAGAACCTCACAACTTACATAAGAGAAAGGTGACTTTTTATTATTATTATTATTATTTATTATTATTATTATTTACTGCAATTGGGTTTTCACCCGGTGGCAGTAGTCCTTACACTAGTACACACAATACAAATGGACACATAAATATACATAAAATTAACAATACAAAACAAACTATACACAATTACAAAACAAAATACATACAGTAAATACAAGTACACACATTAGAACACCGTACACACATTACAAAAACATCCACCCTTGCAAAAGCATCCACTCCTTACAAAAGCATCCACACCTTACAAAAACATCCATACCTTACAAATACATCCACACCTTACAAAAACACCCATACACATACAAAACAAAATACATACAGTAAATACAAGTACACATATTAGAAGAACCCCGTTCACACCTTACAAAAACACCCATGCACATACAAAACAAAATACATACAGTAAATACAAGTACACACATTAGAACACCGTACACACATTACAAAAACATCTGCACCTTACAAAAGCATCCACTCCTTACAAAAGCATCCACACCTTACAAAAACATCCACACCTTACAAATACATCCGCACCTTACAAAGCACCCATACACATACAAAACAAAATACATACAGTAAATACAAATACACATATTAGAAAACCGTACGCACCTTACTAAAACACCCTTACACATACAAAACAAAATACATACAGTAAACAAAATACATACAGTAAATACAAGTACACATATTAGAACACCGTACACACATTACAAAAACATCCACAACTTACAAATCATCCACACCTTACAAAAGCATCCACACCTTACAAAAACACCCATACACAGTACAAGAAAAAAAAAACACGCACAATACAAAAAACACCCACACATTAATTAATTTCAGTGCGTTAGAATATCCTCAGTATAAAGTCAGACCAAAGTACATGCTAAGTATATCCCCCAAGAACTTAATTCACTTCACTTCACTTCGAAACCAGAGCACTTCACTTCACATCACTTCACACCCCTTCACTTCACATCCCTTATTTTTATTTAATCTCCACTTAAAAATCCTTAGCTTGTAATGACGTTCTTGACCCTTTTTTTAAAAGAGCTTAATTTACAGGGGAAAGTCGCTAGTACGCTTGGAGGTAATTGGTTCCAGCTTTTTATGGTCCTATTTACAAAGGAATATTTACCTACATCTGTTCTTTGTTTCCTAATCCTAATTTTCCGACTATGATCGTCCCTACCCAGGTAGCATGGTTTTAGCAGTCTATCCCCTATTGTTTTCCAAGCCCGTCCCCCGGTGTATGCTTTGAAAAGGGCGCATATTCGGGCTATCGCTCTACGCTGTGTCAATGTTTCCCAACCCGATTCATTTGTATTATTTGCAAATTTTGCCGCTCTCTTTTGCACACGATTCAAAGCGCTTACCTGACCTTCTCTGTATGGGTCCCAACACACCGCTCCATACTCAAGTATCGGTCTCACAAGTGCCGTATAAGCTAAACTTTTCGTATTATTATTTGCCCTTTTGAGTATACGCATTACGAAATGAAGAGCCCTCCATGATTTTCTTAGTGTATAATTTACATGATCTGCCCAGCTTAGGTCGCTGCGTATAATTATTCCTAAATACTTAAAGTTATTTGCCTCTGGAATTAGTTGATCCCCAATACAATACCTCAGTTTACCTTTCACCCTAGCTCTATTGAAGCTTACTGCTTTACTCTTACCTGGATTTATCCTCATTTCATTTTCAACCGCCCATTCCCCTAATCTATTTAAGTCTGTCTGCAAATTTTCAATGTCATTACTATCGATTATCCTCCTGTATATTATACAATCATCAGCGAAAAGCCGTATATTTGACTCAGTGTTTCTCCAAATATCATTAACATAAGCGAGGAACAGCAACGGACCTAATACGCTCCCTTGCGGCACTCCCGACGTTACTCTGACTTCATCAGATAGTTGTCCGTCTACTCTAACTCTTTGCGAACGTCCTAACAGAAATTCCTTTATCCACACCACTACCCTCAAGTCCACACCGGTTTCCGCAATTTTTGAAAGCAGCCTATCATGTGGGACTAAATCAAAAGCCTTTGAAAAATCTATTATAATCGCGTCAGTCCTGACTCCCTCGTCCAATGAATCAGCAATATCTTGACAAACTGTGACTACTTGGCTTTCGCATGAGTACCCTGGTCTAAATCCATGCTGACCCTCATATAACCACTCACTCATTTCCCAGACTTGCCTTAGATACCCTGCTATAACGTGCTCCATTTGTTTGCAAACTACTGAGGTTAAACTGACCGGTCTATAGTTTCCCACTACCGATCGATCTCCCCCTTTATAAATAGGAACCACTATAGCTTTTTTCCAGTCCCCTGGGATAGAATTGTTGTTCATCGTTATATCTAGTAATCTCGCGAGGTATGGAATCATGGCTTCCCCACCTAACTTTAAAATTTCCCCAGGAATGCCATCTGGTCCGACGGATTTATTTCTCCCGATTGCTGATAGTCGTTTCCTTAAAATGTTGATACTAATGGTGAACGGTTTTCCTGAATCTGTTGATTGGATTTGCGGGGTGTTTCGTTCGCAACTGAATACAGACGCATAATAAGAGTTTAGGGAGTTGGCCTTTTCTATTGGTTCGGTGATGATATTTCCATTAATGCCCTTGATCGCAGGAATATTTTCTCTATTACCTTTACGTCTTTTAACATACTTATAAAACTCTGCCCAGCATTTACCTTCGTTTTGTAAGACCGAACTTAAGAATGTCTCCTGAGCCTTCTTTTTTGCTATCAGTAACTCTTTGGATAAACGTTTCAGCTCTGCTTGGTAATGCCCTCCAAGTTTTCGCTTATTGTAAACCTTCCTCACCTTTACCTTAAGTCGTTTTACTTCCTTCGTGTAATATTCCGGATCCGGATTTGTACTCAGAATTTTATGAGGTACAAAACGTTCTATACCCTCAAAGACTATTTCCTTGTAGCTTTTCCATATCTCCTCCACGCTACTACCATTTCCAGCCCATAAGCTAAAATTTTCCCGAAGAAATGTTTGCAGACCTAATACATCTGTTTTGTGGTACACCGGGACTATCCTTTCAATTTTTTTCTCCCGACAATTTTCATCCCATTCTACTTCCAATAAAACCCCGCTATGATCGCTGATTCCGTGCACAATGTTACAAGAGTTAAGCGTATTATCAGGTCTGAGGAGGTAGATGTCCAACAGCGCGTCACCTCTCGTCGGGCCACTTACTACCTGAGTATAAACATTTTCCCATACTAATTTGTTTACGAAAGCCTGAAAACCGGTTGTCTTTCCTGCATCCCCATTCCAATTCGCTTGAGGTAAGTTCAAATCTCCTCCTATAATGCATCTCTTCGTTGAGTTTCGCGTAAGTAAGGTACGGGCTGCTAGTCTTTCAATCGCCAACATTTCCTCGTTAGGAGCTCTGTATATACCTATAATTTCCCACGAATATTTTGGATCCATTCCTTTCACTTCCACCGCGATCATCTCAAAATCCTCATCCACCCACAGCTCCGTACAGGCAATGTAATTTTTAACACATATAAAAACCCCACCACCACGGGCTGTCCTATCTCTTCTGAAAATTGTAAAATCTGCCCTAAAAACTTCAGCATTGCTAATGTCTTCTTTAAGCCATGACTCCGTACCTATAACAACATCAGGGTTGTATGTGTCAACTAAATTCCAGAAATCTAAGGCTTTATTACATATACTCCTACAGTTAACCTGTAGCACCACTAGCGACTTACCTTCAACCCTATATGCAGATGTTGTACTTATAGATTCAACCCTTGACCTAGCTTCAGTTTCCCTACTCACCCATTTATTCGTCTCTGTCCCCCTTTCTTCATGTAAAGTCTTCTGTTTTTCAATTGATGGTTGCCGCGTTTCCCTGGTTATCCTCGTTCTGCGAGTTCCATCCACCGAAGTATGTCATTCCTTCCTCCGTGAAGATCCTCCGCCATCAAGTCCACTAACCCTAGCATACAGTTGTCCCAGTCGTTTCTTTCCTCTTCCGTTCAGATGCAGCCCATCTCCAGCAAAATCCCCATCCTGTATCCAGCTGTTCGGATCAACAAATGTAATTCCTAGGGCGTTTGCTATCCAGTCGAATCTATCATTAAGAGCACCAATACGCCGCCATGATACATCTCTACGTCGCAGCACTCCACTCAGGACAAGTCTGCAGTTCGGACATTTATTCTTAACCTTAGCCATAAGCGTATACACTTCTCCCATTACAAAATCCAGATTTCGCGTTGTTTTCAAGTCATTTGTACCTACGTGAATAATAACAGTTTCTGGACAACCTAGATCCCTCTTATCTATCACTCTGCGTAGCTGTTCAGTTTTAATCCCCGGAAAACAGTCCACCTTCATATCTGT
Source organism: Reticulitermes speratus (assembly GCA_021186555.1). Lineage (NCBI taxonomy): Eukaryota > Metazoa > Arthropoda > Insecta > Blattodea > Rhinotermitidae > Reticulitermes > Reticulitermes speratus. Next base: position 25,347,007 of record JAJKFL010000006.1, read on the forward strand.
ATGTTCTGTTCCAACATTACGCACCATTGAATCGCCCACCACCACGCACTTTGCAGCCTTTTGTTCAGTCGGCACTATGTCCTATGTCACTGACTAAAAATACAAATTTTTATATCTTCATTAATTTGTTTGTCAGTGTTCTCAGTAAATTGTTATGAAGTACGAAACATATGCTCATTGCTTTCGGGAAAATTATTTTCAAAAAAGTGTCAGAAGAGACTTAAATGAATTGCTCCACCTTGGTAATGGTGAGTGTACAGGCTGTTAGTTCAGCGTCAAATGGGTTGCATATCCAATCAGATGTTTCCGTTGTGCAGCGTAGAAATAGTTCCTAAAGTGAAATTCCAGAGAACAAATGTGACTTGAAATACAAATGTTTACATCCTCACTTACTTGTTAGTGTTCTGGATAAATTTATGTAAATAGGAAACATGTAAAAACTTCCATTCTCCACTTTAGTGTGCCAAAGTTCAGCGTTCATAATAAACGATTTTAATTTGTTGCGCCGAAGGATATTGTCACCACCTTGTAATAGAGTATTAAGAGTGTTCAGCATATACCGTATATTCTCGAATCTAATCCGCACCGAATCTAATCCGCACCCAGTTTTTGGCGACTTCTTAAACGAAAAAAGTTAGTTCGCGATTCTAATCCGCACCTTTCCTTCAACCACCCCTTGCCCACGGGGCGACTGATTGAATAATGTTGGATGTTACCAATGCGTTAAAATCCGACGCTAAGCCTGTGGCCGATGAGTCATACCGATAGAGGCGGGGCCTTTCTCAACAGACGTGCGCAATCTCGTCTGAAGCCAGCTGATCTTTAGTTGTTGAAACGTGGGAGGTGCTTGTTCCAATTTGTCGTGTACCGTAGTTATGGAAGAGGGACACCTGAAATCTAAACGACTCTCATATACGGCAAAGTTCAAACGTGAAGTTATTCGGTGCGCAGAGGAGAATGGAAACCGCAAAGCCGCTGCAATTTTTGGAGTTAATGAAAGCAACGTTCGATTATGGCGGAAACACAAGGCAGCGATCAGCGGGTGTGACGCAGCTCCTTCAGAAGTGGCGCGGTGGGTGTCGGCTGCATGGAAAGCCATCCCGGAGAGCATTATCGTCAGATCTTTCAAGAAGTGTTGCATAAGCAATGCTTTGGACGGAACTGAAGATGACGTTGTATGGGAGGACGATGTTGAAGATAAAGATGATAGTGACTGGGTGGAGAGCACGGTTAACGATTCAGTTATGAGTGATGACGGCGAGTCTGATGAATAATAAATTATAATAATAAATAATAAAATAATAGATTATTGTATTGTATTGTTCTTATGTTGTTTATTAATTACGTTAATTACGTTATTGTTATATTGTACAGCAGCTCAATCATTTTTCCAAAATCCAGCTCTAGACCGCGAATCTAATCCGCACGCGAATCTAATCCGCATCTGATTTTTTAGCCCTCTAAAACTGTAAAAAAGGTGCGGATTAGATTCGAGAATATACGGTACTTTGCTGACTGCATACTGAAATCACAGTCGGTAAATGTGTGCACTGTGGTGCCTTTTCTCAGATAAATACTGGTAAAGTTCATTTCTCAGCTTCAAAGACGTTTCCCGAGACAGCTGTGTTCATTCACGGTGAAAAATTTAAAGAAGCCTGTTCGTCATCTGTCCCTTCACAAAATGTTGTGAACAGTGTATTGTTTACAGGAATGGTTTCTGCATAGTTCACAACATTTATAGTTGCTTATAGAACTTTCTCCAGTGCTGGGCCCAGTGTCAAAGCAAGATCTAGTGTGTGTGTGTGTGTGTATCATGCAGTGTGCCCAAACAGCAAGAAATGTTTGACGCACTATAGCTTGAAGTCCTCTGACAGTGTAGCATACAGTGTGCACCATCAGTGCATATCGCCATGCAGCTTTCACACTGTAAAAGATTTGTATTTGTATAGCTATCATCTATATGAAACGGGTCCTCAGCTCTACTTGTCCGTGTAATTTCTCTGCAAAAGAGCTGTTTGGTACTAAGATCTCCAACACAGTTGCAACCATATCAACAGTGGCTGGAAGAATTGAATTTTGTCTGCTTTGTGGGGCTTCTTGTGCTGTGCAGTTCTGTATGGAGCTTGCTGGAACGTGGAAAGTGATTGTGCAAGGACGCATACATTTAAGTAGAGTCTCAATTTGTTGCTTCATTTCATCTCTTCTCTGAGTGAAAAATCTCTAGGTTTGTCAGCTAAGTTTGTATGACATGTTGCCAGATATTTTAGTTTGCTTGGTTTCATGCGCTCAGTGGACATTTTCAGAAAAACATTACAATGAGGCTATTCTTGTCTGCTACAAAAACACGTATCAGCATACCTTCTTCACTTGGGCCTACTTTAATCTGTACCCCAGTAGACTGTCATCTGTAGCCTTTCTCTGAGCAGCCAACAGAAATGTTCCAGTTAGAAAGCCAAGAATTTTGAAATGACAGGAAACAATGCTGAATTTCACTCACATGTACTCTTCTGTGGGTATTCTACTATTTGCCATGGTGGCAGAGTGCCTGGGGACATATTTCTGTAAGAAGCCAAACCAAAAACTATCAGTGGTCAGTGTTGAAGGGATCACCAGTGTTGTGTAATACAGTAGAACCCTGTTAAGAAGTCTTTCAAGGGACCAGAGGATTAGGGACTTCTTAAGTGGGAAGACTTATTAAGAGGGAAAGCTTATTAAAAGCCTTTTTCCCCCATAATTCGTTTGACTGTAGTTACGGGCAAGTGCAGCCACTTTGCCACTTCCACTCGGGTCAAGGTAGGATTTGATTCCACTTCTCTAGTCACCCTCAACTTCTCTTTCAGTGATGAGGCTTTGCGTTTTATTCCTTTCTGGGACATGATTACTGCAATAACGATAAATATAATGAAAAAGTAACCAATTAAAGTACAAAAAAAGACTCGTACACGCTAATGACTGCAGTTATTAAACAACGTAAACACCACCAACAGCATCTAAACAGACAACGTAATGCACGTAACTTACCATAATTGCAACAATTTTCTGGGGTGTAGGATTCAGTAGTAGACGTATGCAGATGTTAATACACAGTAGCCAGCAGTAGCACCCATCAATTGGTTCAATTGACGTAACCAGCGTGTTACGTGCAAGACTTAAAGCAGCGTGTTACCGTGTTGCTGTTCGGGGCACCTCGGTAGAGATCGATCACATCATAGCATATATCAATATATCACATATATCGATATTCTAATATATCGAAACTTATTAAACGGGTAAAATTTCATAAAATATCATACTTTTGGTATCATGAGATTTGACTTCTTAGGTGGGAAAACTTAATAAGCGGGAAGCTTCATATCCGGGAAAAATTAATGTATGCCTTATGGATTTTATTTCGGGACTTTAAAAATCAGACTTCTTACAGGGGAAGACTTCTTATGCGGGGACTTCTTATCCGGGTTCTACTGTACTTTGTCACATGATCCATAGATGTCAGTTATACTATGCAGACATGAGAGCTTTATGCTTAACCTGTGTATCTGTGCTGAAGTATGGAAGCAGATGAGCTAAACTAACACATGGGAGACAGATCTAAAAGAAACTGTGACCCTACTCCCCAACCCCCACCCCTTCAATAGTTCACAGACACCTGCAGATCACATCCCACTGTTTGAGAACCGTTGGATGAGGGTATTTTGTGTATGAATGGAATTCACAGATCTTGCTTCCTCCTAAGTGTGATAGGGAGAATTAAAACTACAGGGAATAGTACATAGTGAGCAAAAATATATTGCAGTGTAATGGTAGTGCCTGGGAGGAAACACACAGGTCTCAGTAAATAGTAAGCAGAAAGACTGCAGTGTAATGGTAGTGCCTGGGAGGAAACACGTGGGTCTCAGTAAATAGTAAGCAGAAAGACTGCAGTGTAATGGTAGTGCCTGGGAGGAAACGCATGGGTCTCAGTAAATAGTGAGCAGAAAGACTGCAGTGTAATGGTAGTGCCGGGAGGAAACACACGGGTCTCAGTAAATAGTAAGCAGAAAGACTACAGTGTAATGGTAGTGCCTGGGAGGAAACACACGGATATCAGTAAATAGTAAGCAGAAGACTGCAGTGTAATGGTAGTGCCTGGGAGGAAACACATGGGTCTCAGTAAATAGTTAAGCAGAAAGACTGCAGTGTAGTGGTAGTGCCTGGGAGGAAACACACGGATCTCAGTAAATAGTAAGCAGAAAGACTGCAGTGTAATGGTAGTGCCTGGGATGAAACACATGGGTCTCAGTAAATACTGACCTGAAAGACTGCAGTGTAATGGTAGTGCCTGGGAAGAAACGCATGGGTCTCAGTAAATATTGAGCAGAAAGACTGCAGTGTAATGGTAGTGCCTGGGAGGAAACATGGATCTCAGTAAATAGTGAGCAGAAACACTGCAGTGTAATGGTAGTGCCTGGGAGGAAACACGGATCTCAGTAAATAGTGAGCAGAAACACTGCAGTGTAATGGTAGTCCCTGGGAGGAAACATATGTGTCTCAGTAAATAGTTAAGCAGAAAGACTGCAGTGTAATGGTAGTGCCTGGGAGGAAACACGGATCTCAGTAAATAGTAAGCAGAAACACTGCAGTGTAATGGTAGTGCCTGGGAGGAAACGCATGGGTCTCAGTAAATAGTAAGCAGAAAGACTGCAGTGTAATGGTAGTGCCTGGGAGGAAACACACGGGTCTCAGTAAATAGTTAAGCAGAAAGACTGCAGTGTAGTGGTAGTGCCTGGGAGGAAACACACGGATATCAGTAAATAGTTAGCAGAAGACTGCAGTGTAATGGTAGTGCCTGGGAGGAAACACATGGGCCTCAGTAAATAGTTAAGCAGAAAGACTGCAGTGTAGTGGTAGTGCCTGGGAGGAAACACATGGATATCAGTAAATAGTAAGCAGAAAGACTGCAGTGTAATGGTAGTGCCTGGGAGGAAACACATGGGTCTCAGTAAATAGTTAAGCAGAAGACTGCAGTGTAATGGTAGTGCCCGGGAGGAAACACACGGATATCAGTAAATAGTAAGCAGAAGACTGCAGTGTAATGGTAGTGCCTGGGAAGAAACACATGGGTCTCAGTAAATAGTTAAGCAGAAAGACTGCAGTGTAGTGGTAGTGCCTGGGAGGAAACGCATGGGTCTCAGTAAATAGTGACCAGAAAGACTGCAGTGTAATGGTAGTGCCTGGGAGGAAACACATGGGTCTCAGTAAATAGTTAAGCAGAAAGACTGCGGTGTAGTGGTAGTGCCCGGGAGGAAACACACGGGTCTCAGTAAATAGTAAGCAGAAAGACTGCAGTGTAATGGTAGTGCCTGGGAGGAAACGCATGGGTCTCAGTAAATAGTGACCAGAAAGACTGCAGTGTAATGGTAGTGCCTGAGAGGAAACACATGGGTCTCAGTAAATAGTTAAGCAGAAAGACTGCAGTGTAGTGGTAGTGCCTGGGAGGAAACACACGGGTCTCAGTAAATAGTAAGCAGAAAGACTGCAGTGTAGTGGTAGTGCCTGGGAGGAAACACACGGATATCAGTAAATAGTAAGCAGAAGACTGCAGTGTAATGGTAGTGCCTGGGAAGAAACACATGGGTCTCAGTAAATAGTTAAGCAGAAAGACTGCAGTGTAGTGGTAGTGCCTGGGAGGAAACGCATGGGTCTCAGTAAATAGTGACCAGAAAGACTGCAGTGTAATGGTAGTGCCTGGGAGGAAACACATGGGTCTCAGTAAATAGTTAAGCAGAAAGACTGCGGTGTAGTGGTAGTGCCCGGGAGGAAACACACGGGTCTCAGTAAATAGTAAGCAGAAAGACTGCAATGTAATGGTAGTGCCTGGGAGGAAACGCATGGGTCTCAGTAAATAGTGACCAGAAAGACTGCAGTGTAATGGTAGTGCCTGAGAGGAAACACATGGGTCTCAGTAAATAGTTAAGCAGAAAGACTGCAGTGTAGTGGTAGTGCCTGGGAGGAAACACACGGGTCTCAGTAAATAGTAAGCAGAAAGACTGCAGTGTAGTGGTAGTGCCTGGGAGGAAACACACGGATATCAGTAAATAGTAAGCAGAAGACTGCAGTGTAATGGTAGTGCCTGGGCTGAAACACATGGGTCTCAGTAAATAGTAAGCAGAAAGACTGCAGTGTAATGGTAGTGCCTGGGAGGAAACATGCAGGGAACAGTAAATAGTGAGCAGAAATAGACTGCAGTGTAATGGTAGTGCCTGGGAGGAAACATGCAGGGAACAGTAAATAGTGAGCAGAAATGGACTGCTGTGTAATGGTAGTGCCTGGGAGGAAGCATACAATATTAGTTTGGTACTGGTTAAAGTTAGTGATATGTAAACATGACAGTGGTTTGGATGGTGCTTGCTGTTGTACAGATTGATAGTGAAAGGTTAATGTGAAGTGTGTTTGGTAGGACGTAGCGCTCTGTTGGTAGGATAGGCTTAATGGTATTACAGATATGTGAGTTAATTGCATAAAGAATGGAAGTTAAACTGGAGTTTACTGTTGTGATATTTTGCATTGTCCATTTGTTTTGTTGCTGTTTATTACAATCCAGATAAATACACTTAATTAGGATGCACACACCTTGCTATTATATATCTCAGACATGTTTGGGATCATACCAAGCCGTCATCAGGGAGACAAATACAAGAGAGCAGATGTATGAGCGTATGTAGCGCTGGCTGTCTAGTGTAATTGTAAGCTCATACATGTTCCTTCTATTTGTCTGCCTGATGGCGGCTGTGTATGAGCCAAAACATGTTAGAGATAATGTGACATAAAAGAGGAGGGTGTATGTATCCTAATTGTGTATTTAGTTTGTTTTTAATAAACACAAATATGTTTTTGTGTTTTTGAATGTTCTGACCCGACCTGACCTAACCTAACGTAGCCTAGCCTAGCCTAGTCTAACCTAGCCTAGCCTAGCCTAGTCTAACCTAGCCTAGCCTAACCTAACCTAACCTAACCTAACCTAACCTAGAGCAGTATCACTAACTGAGCATGAAGTATCTTTCAAAATGAGGACTGTAACTTTGCAGACAGCTGCACATGAGGAGTCTGAACTGGTGCTGAGGCAGCAGCTACTTAGAAAACAAGTCACTGTGTGAAGGGTGTAAAAGAAATGTAGGGGTACCTGCTAGTTCTCACAGCAGGGCCCATTCACATGGTGGCAACAGTATAGAAACCATTTCTCTTGGTTGGCTTGACATGTTCAAAATCATATACGGATATCGGTGTGACAAGTGGCAAGTAGGAGTTTGTTTGGGAGTGCAGGCAGGAAAACCTGATAATGGACCATAGCTTGGAGTATCAGCGTCTCCTTTCTGGTCATGATTTGTATAAGTTTCTGATTAAGTTGACTTATTATATATAATGGTTTATGAAAACTTTTCATTCAAAAAGATGAAGTATTAAAAGGGGGGTAAGTAGCGTGCGTTACTGTATTGTGAAAAATTGTGATTACAGTGAAAAAATTGCTGTAGTAGAGAAAAATTGTGTTCTGATCTTGATTCTCCAGATTTGTCCCGGTCCTGTTGTTGGAAACAAATGCTTTTCTTCCACGTGCCTATGCGAGAACCTGTCTTGTAGGCAGGGGGGTGATGATGTGGTCCCAGCATCTCTGTGGTGTTGGGTGCAACTCAAAAGTCGAGGGGCAAAGTCATAGATCTGCATGTCTGACCTGGACTTCAGGGCAGAGAAGAGCATCCAGACAGGCTGTCAGTCACAGCGCACCTTCCTGTTCACTCAGTTCTTGGGATAAAGTGACAGGGGCATGAAGGCAACTACTTGTGCCTGGTGCAGAGGTTAAGAATGTGTGGAGCTATGACACTACTACCCCTTATACAGTAACGGCATGATGCTTCCTTCAGGACAGGAGTAGGCTGATTGGAGAATAAGTGTTTCATGTCAGTGAGTTGTTCAAATGATGGTCTCTTTTGGTTTTTACACGGGTTTTGGGCGTGGTTTATTCTGATGTTTGTGAGGAACATGCTGCCACAATCTTCAGGGTGACTTAATTTAGTTCACTTGACCATCGTTTTAACAACTACCAATAAAACCTGAAAGTAACTTACTTTCTATTTACAGGCAGCAGTGACAAGATGCCATTACAAGTGACGAAGAATGAGACTGCGGTCATTGCCTTGGCAAGTCATCTTCTGGGAGCCCACTGGGATCAGAGTCTGGAAGAAAGGTGCACAAAGATGATTATCGTGTTGAATGTAACACCGTGTAGTCTGGCACAGAGGTATCATTAGACAGGAGCCTGCTGCCTTCATCTTCTACCAGATGGTGGCAGAAGGTATCTCTTGAACACTGATACCTTTCTGCCAGACTACACGGCGTC